>JAJKFI010000012.1:16214501-16256949 GCA_029204185.1 Lerista edwardsae | reverse complement strand
GGGGGGTGGGTGGAGAAAAGAAGGCTGGGAGCCAGGAAAGATGGGGGGAATAGAAGAGGATATGGGAATAAAAGCCTTAAGCCTCCGACATTTATAGTGCAGTTATATTTTTTGTACTGAGGTCTGCTCTTAAGTTGCTCACGTGTGGTTATTTTTGTTCCTTCTGTTACTATGAAGATTATACTATAACTAAAGAACGTGTACTATATGTTTTCCATACAGGATTCCCTAGGGCAGTGATTTTAGGCTGCAACCCACTTTTTACAATGGTACTTATGCTGGGATCCACTGGAAGTGATGTCATCAAGCAGGAAGTGTCATCACTGTGATATAATAAAATGACACTCCTAGAATACAAACTGGCATTCTGCAGCAATTTGTATTACCATGAAACATCCCTGACAGAAAGCAAGATCAGGACAAAATATTCCGTGACCCACCTGACATCAGGTTGCTACACACCAAGTGTGTCCTGAACCACAGTTTGAAGAGCACTACCTTAGGGCTTTATGTTACTCATAATGTCTCAATGACATCAAGACTTAGTTCTGGCATCCATTTTTATTTCCACAGTGCAGCCTGGGAACGTGTGAAATTATGTGAATGTCTGTCTTTAATATGTGCAGAGTACATTTCATTACCCTCTTAAATAACACTACTGCCTTCCATTTGAAATTAGAAACGTGCTTCCTTTTTAGGTGTTATTCGGAGCATATCCCTGGCTTAAATTTTAATTTTTTTTAAAAAAATGACATTGCTGCTTTCTACAGTCTTGGCATAGAAGCAGAAAGAATGAGGTGGAAGGACTCCAGATGCTAAGCCTTATGGAAGATAGTTGGGGATAAATCTTAGGAACTGGTGTAGCATTGAAAGCAAGCTACTGTTGAGGAAGTGCTGACAGCATCTGTGGCATCTAACCCTTTCCCCTCGCACTGCAGACATGCTGTAGAGTCTCAAATCAGCCAGGTCCTGGGGGAGTAGCTTCCAAGGCTTGTTCATACGTGCAGGAAGCCCTTAAGGGCTTGAATGCACAAGCAAGTGTTGCTTACAAGTATAATCTTGTAGTAGTAGTAGTATTAACAGGCAACTAGCTGTATTCCTCTTTTTCATGAATACGTTCCTGTTTTTCACCATGGCTTTAACATAGTGATAAACAACAAATTGGCAGGGGAGTTCATGGATATCCAGGGTTGGAAAAATCTCTGTTGCCTAGTTACCCAGGCACCTTAAACTTGATTCTGATGCCTATTGATTTTGAAGAGTTTGTGTCTTAAATCTTGTCCATGGAGTAACTGGTAAGGGTATCCATGTGCAATGGTGCTATTCATTATTAAAATTTAGGTCCCACCATTCTAGGCAAGTTGCCTTTCAAGGCAGCTTGCACAGTGAAATATAAAATAGTAATATAAGTAATAACCAGCCAGTAAAACAGTGCTAACAAGACAAAGAGAAGGTTAACTAACAAATGCCTGTCAAAATAAATCAGGCACTTTAAAAAAAAATTGGCCTCTTTTAAAAAGCAAATGCTTAGCCTTTTACTGCTGGATTAAGTTCCTATTCTGAATTTTCAGGCTTTAACCCCACTGAGCAAAGAGGCACTTTTTAAAGTGGTGTTCTCTTATATTTAGCAGGGGGAGAGCAACTGTCCCTTTTCACCCCAGCAACATGTATTTTCCAGTGGCTGTTGCTGGTGTCTCTTCTGAATTTCTTTTAGACTAAAAGTCCTTTGGTAACAGGGAGCCATTTATAGATTTTTTGTTTTGTAAAGTATGTGTATGAACCACTTTTTGTGGAAAAGCAGTATATCACTAGTAATATATTATTGCCACCAGCTCACTTGCCTACAAAGTAATGAGTGTTATTACCCATGCACATCCCAATAACTACATAAGACCAAAGCTTTGGTGAATGGGAACTACTTTACTTGCATAAGCTTACATAAAGAGGAAAAACCTATACAGGCATACCCCAGTATTTGCTAGGGTTCTGTTCCAGACCCCACCATGAATACCTGAAACCATGGATACTGGGGATGCCTTTTTCAAAGATAGGGGAACATCAGTGTTTTTACTGCAACAAAGTAAAAAAAATATTTATTTAATGTTCCCCTATATTTTTAATAAGTGTCCCACTATCCATAGTATCTGTGGATAACTGAAGCAGTGGATACTGGGGCACACCTGTAGTAGGAAATGTCTCTTTTCCCTATAAGAGTAGGAAGCTGATTTAAAGGAGACGGCAATTTAATTTGCAAAACAGAGCTGGACTGCCTGCAGTCTCCCACAAGCCAGCTCTCAGCTCGGGAGGCTTGAGGGCCAATTACGGCCAAATCCTATGCCAACAGATGTGTGCTCTGTCTCAAACAAGCCATAAGGCACATTGCGGCAGTGCAGTGAAACCTGGTTCCAGAAAACAGTTAACTTCCACTTCCTGCTAAACTTTGATCTGTTCACTTCGAGTGTTCAGGTAGCCTGCCCTTGTCCTGCTATAGCTTGAATGCTTATTTGTTGTTGTTCAGTCGCTAAGTCGTGTCCGACTCTTCGCGACCCCATGGACCACAGCACGCCAGGCCTCCCTGTCCTCCACTAGCTTCCTGAGTTCACCCAATTTCATATTCATTGCTTCGGTGACACTATCTAACCATCTCATCCTCTGTCGCCCCCTTCTCCTTTTGCCTTCAATCTTTCCCAGCATGAGGGTCTTTTCTAAAGAGTCCTCTCTTCTCATCAGGTGGCCAAAGTATTGGAGCTTCAGCTTCAGCATTTGTCCTTCCAGGGAGCAATCAGGCTTGACTTCCTGGAGAATTGACCGATTGGATCTCTTTGCAGTCCAGGGGACTCTCAAGAGTCTTCTCCAACACCATAATTCAAAAGCATCGATTCTTCGACGCTCTGCCTTTCTTATGGTCCAGCTCTCACAGCCATACATGGCTACTGGGAAAACCATCGCTTTGACTATGCGAACCTTTGTTGGCAGGGTGATGTCTCGGCTTTTGATTAAGCTATCTAGGTTCACCATAGCTTTCTTCCCAAGAAGTAAACGTCTTTTAATTTCATGGCTGCAGTCACCATCTGCGGTGATCTTGGAGCCCAGGAAAATAAAGTCTGTCACTGCTTCCATTTCTTCCCCTCCTATTTGCCAGGAAGTGATGGGAGTGGTTGCCATGATCTTAGTCTTTTTAATGTTGAGCTTCAAACCAATTTTGGCACTTTCCTCTTTCACCCTCATCAAAAGGTTCTTTAGGTCTTCCTCACTTTCTGCCAGTAAAGTGGTATCGTCTGCATATCTGAGGTTGTTGATGTTTCTCCCAGCAATCTTGATTCCAGCTTGTGAGTCATCCAGCCCTGCCTTCCTCATGATGTACTCTGCGTATAAGTTAAATAAGCAGGGTGACAATATACAGCCTTGTCGTACTCCTTTCCCAATTTTAAACCAGTCGGTTGTTCCATGTCCAGTTCTAACTGTTGCTTCCTGACCCGCATAAAGGTTTCTCAGAAGGCAGATCAGGTGGTCTGGAACTCCCATCTCTTCAAGAACTTGCCACAGTTTGTTGTGATCCACACAGTCAAAGGCTTTAGCATAATCAATGAAGCAGAGGTAGATGTTTTTCTGGAACTCTCTTGCTTTCTCCATGATCCAGCGAAGGTTGGCAATTTGATCTCTAGTTCCTCTGCCTCTTCGGAAACCAGCTTGTACATCTGGTAGTTCTCGATTCGCATACTGCTGAAGCCGAGCTTGTAGGATTTTGAGCATGACCTTGCTAGCATGTGAAATGAGTGCAATGGTGCGGTAGTTCGAGCAATCTTTGGCATTGCCCTTCTTTGGGATTGGAATGTAAACTGATCTTTTCCAGTCTTGTGGCCACTGTTGGGTTTTCCAAATTTGCTGGCATATGGAGAGCAGCACTTGGACAGCATCATCTTTTAAGATTTGGAGTAATTCGGCTGGAATGCTGTCACCTCCACTAGCTTTGTTGTTAGTGAGGCTTTCTAAAGCCCACTTGACTTCACTCTCCAGGATGTCAGGTTCGAGCTCAGTGACTGTACCACTGTGGTTATCAGGAACATTTAGATCGGCCTTATAGAGTTCCTCTGTGTATTCTTGCCACCTCTTCTGAATCTCATCTGCTTCTGTTAGGTCCTTGCCATTTTTGTCCTTTATTGTGCCTACCTTAGCATGAAATTGTCCTTTGACATCTCCAATTTTCTTGAAAAGATCTCTAGTCCTCCCCATTCTGTTGTTTTCCTCTATTTCTTTGCATTGCTCATTTAGAAAGGCCTTCCTATCTCTCCTTGCTGTTCTCTGGAAATCTGCATTCAGTTGGGTATATCTTTTCCTTTCTCCCTTGCTTTTGGCTTCTCTCCTTTCCTCAGCTATTTGTAAAGCCTCGTCAGACAGCCACTTTGCCTTCTTGCATTTCTTCCTCTTTGGGATGGTTTTAGTTGCTGCCTCCTGTACAATGTTACAGACCTCCGTCCAAAGTTCTTCAGGCACTCTGTCTACCAAATCTAAGCCCCTAAATCTATTTGTCACCTCCACTGTATATTCGTAGGGGATCTGATTTAGGTCATACGTGGAGGGCCTAGCGGTTTTCCCTACTTTTTTCAGTTTAAGCCTGAATTTGGCAAGAAGAAGCTGATGATCTGAGCCACAGTCAGCTCCAGGTCTTGTTTTGACTGCCTGTATGGAACTTTTCCATCTTTGGCTGCAAAGAATGTAATCAATCTGATTTCGATGTAGACCATCTGGTGAAGTCCATGTGTACAGTCGCCGTTTGTGTTGCTGGAAAAGGGTGTTTGCTATGACTAATGTGTTCTCCTGACAGAACTCTATCAGTCTTTGCCCTGCTTCATTTTGTACTCCAAGACCAAACTTGCCTGTTATTCCTCTTACCTCTTGACTGCCTACTTTAGCATTCCAATCCCCTATGATGAGAAGGACATCTTTTTTGGGTGTTAATTCTAGAAGCTGTTCTAGGTCTTCATAGAAGCGGTCAACTTCTTCCTCATCAGCACCAGTGGTTGGGGCGTAGACTTGGATTACTGTGATGTTGAAAGGTTTGCCTTGGATCCGAATGGAAATCATTCTATCATTTTTGAGGTTATACCCCAGTACTGCTGTTCTCACTCTCTTGTTCACGATGAAGGCTACTCCATTTCTTCTAAGGGATTCCTGCCCACAGTAGCAAATATAATGGTCATCTGAATTAAATTCTCCCATTCCTGTCCACTTTAGTTCACTAACTCCCAGGATGTCGATGTTCAGCCTTGACATCTCACGTTTGACCACATCTAGCTTGCCTTGATTCATAGATCTGACGTTCCAGGTTCCTATGTAGTATTGTTCTTTGCAGCATCGCACTTTCCTTTCACTTCCAGACACATCCACAGCTGAGCTTCCTTTCAGTTTTGGCCCAGCTACTTCACTCTTTCTGGAGCTACTAGTACTCGTGTTCTGCTCTTCCCCAGTAGCATAATGGACACCTTCCGACCTGAGGGTCTCATCTTCCAGTGTCATATCGTTTAGCCTTTTTGTTCTGTAATCCATGGGGTTTTCTTGGCAAGAGTACTGGAGTGGGTTGCCACTTCCTTCTCCAGCGGACCACGTTTAGTCAGAACTCTCTGCTGTGACCTGTCCATCTTGGGTAGCCCTACATGGCATAGCTCACAGCTTCATTGAGCTACTCAAGCCCCTTCGCCACGACAAGGCAGTGATCCATGAAAGGGGATCACTTTCATGCTTATAGCAACCTGTGATTGTACTATTTTCTCTTCTGCAGATATTCCTGAAATTCCCGAAAGCATCTCCTTCTGTAAATCATTGCAGGTGGCAGATTTCAGTGGGAATCCCCTCACAAGGTAAGCTTCATAAAATTGAATGTATTCTTGGGGAGCTGCAAACTCTTACAATATTAACATAAGGAATATGGTGTAGTAGCTTCTTTTGGCTTGTACAGTTTTAATTATGAAGTTTGCTCTATCCTGCTGATAGACGATGTTGATAGGCAGGTGAAAAGTTCACTACTTAAAGTCAGAATTGAGAACAATGGGAAAGCCATAAACCTTTGGAAAAAATGTCAGTTAAAAAGATACATTTCTATGTTAATGGTGGTTCCTTCTTGTGGCAGTAAGCCTTTGGAAAGTGCATTGCATAATCCAAATCCTTGCTTATTCTATAGCAGAGCTTCACCTATGACAATTTTGCTGCTTTGTTAGTGCTGGAGACCTTCATCCCCACAAAAATAAAGAAAATTAAATTCAACCTGCTGGTACAAAAATAATTGGGAGGATAGGGGTAAGGGACAGTCCCAAAAAAGCTATTCATGTTTTGTGAGACAGCTCAAGCACACAGAAGAATAAAAGCCTCCAAAGAGGAGCCTTAATTTATATCTCCAGCTTGACAGTTCTGTGTCAAGTGTGCTTGATCCAGAGAAAATGGCTATAAAGTCTCAAAATGCTGAAGGAAAATTGATGGGATCCTTGGAACCCTCAGAGCTGCTTTCACAGAATGGATACTAGTTTGCCAAATGCATCCACCTTAGGGCAGTTCTGAATAATTGGCAAATGCCATTTTTCTCCATAAAATGCAAGAATGTATATTGCTATCCCTGATTTATTTTCCTGAGATGATAGAATTTAAATGTGTAAATGCTTTTCAGAATGCATGTGATGGACAGGCTTTGGGTTAGTGCAAGATCCCAGAATGAGAGGTGGTTCCTTGGTGATGCTTTGCCTTGTCTAATATGCTGCCTCTTGGCTTTCCCATCTTTGAATGTGTTCCCTAAAGCTGCATTGTTTGTTCCAAAGTTGTTGTTCAGTAGATCAGTCCTTATAACTAACTCCTTCCTGTTTTAACACACAAAGATACATTTAGCCATGAAGAGAGCCTAATTAGTCCCTCAGAGGCAATATCCCCACATAGAAAGTGAGCTGTTAAATCTATGCTTTTGCTTCAGAGAAGCTCTAAAGTTATTACTAAGTGATCTTAATCCATAGCAGATTCTCGTCTAATGAGCCCTTAGTCATGATCACCATCTTACTGGCATGCAGGACCAAGAAAAGACCCTTTGCTGATGTTTGGCTTTTGTTGGCTTGGTTGGATTCAGTGTTGTGGCTCTGCTCCAGTTTAATGAACTATTGATTTGCTTTTTAAAACAGTGTGTGCTGTGTGCTGCATTAGCAGCCAGGCTGACTGGTAGCAAGAGATCTTCTTTGTCCTTGGAAAAGCAGTGGGGCGGGGGAAGCATACCCTTTTTTTAAAAAAACAAAACCCTATCAGCTTTGAAATAAGTGTGCAGTTAATATGTGAACATGCAGTTAATAATATGAATCCTGTGTGTGTGTGTGTGTGTGTGTGTGTGTGTGTGTGTGTGTGTGTGTAAAGCATTTTTTAGTATTGCATTTAAACTACTGTTTCTTGGGACTCCATCAGAAGACCAACACAAATAACTTCTGCCTGCTGAAATGCTCGTCGTAAAATACTCCTCCATGGCAAAATGCTATAGGAACAAAATATTTTCTGCTACCCATAGCTGATTTGAACTATCTCTCCATAGGTTACCGGAAAGCTTTCCAGAACTTCAGAATCTAACATGTCTCTCTGTAAACGATATCTCACTACAAGCATTACCTGAAAATATTGGAAAGTAAGTTGGAAAACCAGCTGTTCAATGTCTGAAATCTGTCACTGATGAACTTTTTGGTATATAAACCTAAATGTTTGTATAGAACACTCCACCCCTTTCTACAGCAATTGAATTCTGTGTCTGCAATCCCATGCACACTTTCCTTGAAGTAAGTCCCATTGAACACAGTGGGACTGACATTCATGGGATTGTGCTATAGGTCACCTAGACCAGATGTACAGTGGCTGTTTAGAGTGAACTAGCAAGTTCCTAATTCAGATGTCACCTCGGCCATTAGTGAACAATTCTCTCAGCTTAATTCCCATATGGAGTAATTCTGTATTAACGTGCAATAATTGTTAAATATGAGGGCAGCCCTATACGACCTTTTAGCAAAGATGTCATGTGTGAAGCACATCAAAATACATAAAACTAAGTATATGCATTTAATCTTTCAGGGTATTTAGATGAAAAAGCAAGGATGTTAGGGAGAAAGTGAAGACGTTGTAAGTGGGGGGGGGGGAATGAACTATGCATTTCAAAGGTTTTTTTCCTACCATAAATGGCCTCTCACTGCATGCATTCAAATAAGTGCTGTTTCACTCTGGCAGCTCCCTTACAGAAATATAGTGTTAAATACTATGCATGGTGGTGCAGCGGGTTGCTGGGCTTTCCAACCGGAAAGTTCAAGACTTTGCGACGGAGTGAGCTCCCGTTGCTTGTCCCAGCTCCTGCCAACCTAGCAGTTCGAAAGCATCTAAATGCAAGTAGATAAATAGGGACCACTTCGGCAGGAAGGTAACGGCGTTCCGTACGCTACGGCATATAGTCATGCTGGCCACATGACCATGGAAGCTAGTCCTCAGACAAACGCCGGCTCTACAGGCTTACAAACGGAGATGAGCAGCGCCCCCTACAGTTGGTCACGACTAGACCATTCGGTCGCGGGGAAACCTTTATCTTTTGCTATGTTAGAAGGGTTGGGGCTGGTATTTGGGATAGGAGAGTTGATGGAGCAAAAAACAGTAACAATCACTTCTACTTGTATGCACAGAGGTCAATATGAGAAAACTGACAAAAATGCTAATATACATGTTTATTGCAATGGAAGTTCTGGAGAGAAAGATCCCCCTTGCTCTGCATCATAAATACTGATGATTAGTCTCTTGATGATGATTTTTAATAGTCAACAGAATGAAAGGAAGGCTGTGCGAGTTCCCACTGGACTTGATAACGTTTACCCACTGCAAGATCTATCCTTACCCTTAATTAAAATGTCTCTAGACTACAGAAGTAGGAGGTATTGTCCTTTCATTACATTTTCCCTTTGTTCAGAAGTGGCTTGACGAGGAGAGAAGGGGAAAGGAAACGACCCTTTCTCCCACTAACATAGCACCTTCTGTGGGATTGGCAAGAAAGTGGTTGAAGCTGGAATTAATAGATGCTGAATGAGCAATTATCTTGGTTCCTACATTTTTAAAAAATAATTAATTGTATGCATTTTCAATGTATGTACCATGTTTCCACACAGTGCCTGTGTGGTTGCTCATAAAACCATGTAACACAGTATAAAATGTGCACAGTATAAATGGTCGCAACCCACCAACCAGGGAAGCACTTTTCCCTGTCTTGTTAAGGAATGGAAGCCTCCACAAGGCTCTCCAAGCCTCAGAATAACTAAAGATAGCAATTGGAATCCACTTCCGGTTTCAATATCAAACTGGAGGCTGCCACTGCCTTAGGTAAGGCTGAAAAAACCCTTTCCATCTCTAGCAGTGGTGCAATCCTGGGGATTGCATCACTGCCTTAACCCCTCCCCTGTAAAGTCTTAAGTAGTCCTCAACTTCTGAGGAGAAGTTTTGGAATCAGTGAAATCCACCAAAGCAATGACCCCAGTATTAAAGGAGCAGTGGTAACAGCATACCCATTCAAGAAATCAGAAAAGCTTGAGGATAAAGTGAAGCAATGGCATAGCTATATTTGGAACCTGAGGCCACATAGTTGAACAACCCTCCTCAGAAGGCCTTAGAAAGACATTTCCTGTTTTCCCTAAAACAGGAAGTGTCTTTCTTAGTCCCCCAACAGAACTACTGAGAGTCTGGAAAGCTGCACAACAGCCACTCTGGGCCTTAGAAAGACACCCCCCCCCCAGGCATGACCCCCAGGGTAATTTGCTCTTGGTTAAAAAAAATAGTGGATGATGTCCTATTTACTGTCTCAAAGGCAGAGAGGAACTGACAGAATGGTTCTAGTCTAGTAACATTCTAGTTCCACAATTGCCTTTTCAGCTTTGTAGATGTGATCTGCTATCGTGATCATACACCAAAACAGATTCTCAGCAGGTGCACTCCTGGTTTTTGTGTTAAGACCGAGTATTTAATGGCTGTGAATACTTCTGGTGATAGGCATCTCAAGTGGCAATTACATGTTGTCCTGAAAGCTTTACCCCCAGCTGCCTAGAGGTGGTTGAGCCTGTGGCGCTTTCTGCTGACTCTGTCAGCGAAGAGTTTACTAGATGGCTCTTGAAAAGCAATTTGAGAAGATCTATAAATATACCATAGGGATGTGGTGGCGCTGTGGGTTAAACTGCTGCTGCTGGGCTTTCTGACCAGAAGGTTGGGAGTTCGAGACCACGAGATGGAGTGAGCTCCCATTGCTTTTCCCAGCTCCTGCCAACCTAGTAGTTCGAAAGCACATAAAAAATGCAAGTAGATCAATAGGTACCACTTCGGTGGAAAGGTAATGGCATTCCCTGCGCTATGACATATAATCTTGCCGGCCACATGACCACAGAAGCTTGTCCTTGGACAAATGCCGGATCTACAGGCTTAAAAACGGAGATGAGCACCACCCTCTACAGTCAGTCACGACTAGACCATTTGGTCGTGGGGAAACCTTTACCTTATAAATATACCACCTCTTCTGGCAAAACTATTGCAATGAAATAGCTCCTATAAATATGCCAACATGTACGGCTGTAGCCCTAGAAGCATTGCACAGGAGTTGTGGTGTCCTCGGTATAATGTAAGGAATTCACTGTTAATAAAACATGCAAAATGGATTTTGTTTTGAAAACTACACAGCCCTAAATCATCTAAAAGTAACATGGGCTTGATCCAGTAAAGCATAAGTATATGACTAATAGCCATGGTAGAAATTCAAGCATTACTTAGTGCTGGAATCAGTGAAGAGTCACAGTGCTTATCTTCAGGTGGTGATCACCTGTGTGTTTTACTATATTACATAAGTAAATGCACTTTGACTCTGCAGCGAATTCTTAACTTGAAGTAATATGTATTGCAAGAAAAGCTAAACTTTTCCTGTTTTTTTTGTAAAATACATGCATGCCCCAATATCTGTGGTTTCAGTTATCCACGGATACCATGGATATTGGGATGCCTATTAAAAAGATAGGGAAATATTAAACAAATCTCTTTTGTTTTACCTTGTTTCAGCAAAACCACTAATTTCCCCCTAGCTTTAAAAAGGCTTTCCCAGCATTTACAGTTTCAAGTATCCATGGGGTCGTGTGTGTGTGGGGAGGGGGGAAGGGGTCTGGATTGGAACCTCAATGGATACCAGGGCATGCCTGCATTATACAGTATATACACTTATAGCAATGATTAAATACTTATGTCCATCATACTTATGTCCATCGTACACCATATACATGGTGTCAAATAGTTATTCTAATTGCTTCTATAAGATATTGATTTAAATTCAGAGACGTGTGTATGTGTGATAAAATGGAAACAAACATAAGGCTGTCCTTGATCTTTCTTCTTCTGGGAAAAGTTGTACTTAGGCTTATGCTTTATCCATCAAAAAAAATTTTTTGCACATTTTTGAAGCATAAACATGCTTTTAAAAAAGGTACTTAGACATGCTTTAAAGCATGTGTGCTCTAAAAAGCATTTCATGGGAAATATTCATTCATAAATGTTATTTTAAAACATTAATAAAATCTCAACTTATTTTAGCCATACTTCTTAAAATGTTAAGTTAATTTGAAGCATCATTTTATATGAGCTCTTTTAGATAGCTCTTGATACTTCAAACTTATGGCACAATCCTGTTGAGATTCCCGTGCTGCAATGGAGCATTGCCAAAATGGCCTCCACTGTATCTGGCGTGGGAGTAGAAGCTGCCTGAGGGTAAGGCCCAGAAGCTGTTACGGGGCTGCTTAGGCTTTCACCAGCAAAATTCACTGGCACAAGTTCAAGCAGCCTGGAGTTGGGAAATCAGAACTAGGAAGGGGGATACAGTAGTAGCCACTGCTGCCCTTCCGTCTCCCACCCTTTTGCATTACACTCCTCTGCTCTTCCATTCTGCCCCTCCTCCTCCTCCGCGGAGAGCCTACCTACTCTGCTGGGAGTAGGCCTTCAACTGACACAAGCAGGCCATTTGTGCCAGCACCATGAGTCTTCTGCTGCTGCAGTGTGCATTACAGCACATTTGCAACAGCACTGTGCTTGTTCCTCCAGGTTTTCATCGCGGAGACAAAATGTTTGGAGATTTTTGTATGCTTTAGAGCACATCTTCTCAGTGTTTACGTATTTTTGGCACTTAGCCCTATCTTACCCCCGCTAGAAGCTTGGACTTGAGAAACATCATATACATAAAATAAATGTATGTCCAATAAAAACACTTTGTAAAAGCATGTTTTAATTTACAGCATACTGTATGGGAGAATAATAATAATGCTACCCCTGAAGCTTTGAGAAAGTCAGAGGACTTTTCAACCCCCTATTAACACTTGGGTGTAGAGCTGATTGAATATAATTTCGTTCTTTAAAATTAGATTTTCTCCATGTGGGGTCGAAAAGGGACCATGAAGCATTAACAAACCAAGATGGAAAAAAGCAACCTTCCTGATTTTAGTTATTTTCCCCCTTTGAATATTTTCTTTATGTAATATACATACTGTTATGCCCACATACAAGCTGAGGGGGCTTGATTCAAATCCATGTTAAAAATAACACTACCTTCTGTTCTTCAGGAAGCAATTAAGGTATATTTTGGTAACTCTGTGTATTGCTTGCTGTTGCCTGTCCAAAGGGTATGAGCTGGCATTCAGCGTCTTTGAACCCAATCCTTTCCCATACAAATGCAGCCGTGTCAACAGGGCATGCGCTGCATCCTGGGGAGGGGGCGCAGTGAAGAATACCTTCTCGAAGTAAGCAACCATTTGTTCCTGTACATCAGGGCTGCATTGTGGCTGAATCAGCATTGGAAAGTTGGATAGGATTGGGCCCAGTACGTTTATGTAACAAATTATGGTGGGCTTGTGTCTATACATAAAATACGTATTAAAGAATTTAAAGACTACTGTATATTCAGTACGCTGAAACTGCTTGTGCTCCAGGTAAAAAGGTAAAGCCCCACGACTGAAAGGTCTAGTTGTGACCAACTGTAGGGGGCAGTGCTCATCTCCGTTTCTAAGCCAAAGAGCCGGTGTTTGTCCAAGGACAGTTTCCATGGTCATGTGGCCAGCATGACTATACACCAAGGCGCATGGAACGCCGTTACCTTCCCACCGAAGTGGTACCTATTCATCTATTTGCGTTTTTACGTGCTTTCGAACTGCTAGGTTGGCAGGAGCTTAAACAAGCAACAGGAGCTCACTCTATCACACAGTCTCGAACTCCAACCTTTTGGTCAACAAGCTCAGCGGTTTAACCCGCAGTGCCACCATGTCCCCTTGGAGGATGCCCCACGAAGATTACCCCTTATCCAGACATTTTGGTCCAAGACTTGTTTTCTGTAGTATGAATACTAGAAAGTCTTGTGCGCATTCCCACATAAAGTGCAGGCACAGGGTGTAAGTTCTGTTCTCTGCTTTGAGGTGTGTATCTGGCGCAAGTTAGGAGAAGTCTACTTGGGATAAGGGAATATTTATTCCCTTGCATTGGGTAAAGCCTCAGCCTGCCATATGGGAATCCTCAGAGCTGTGCCAGCTATTTACTTGGTACAAATCCACAAGGCCCAGGAAGGGGTTTAGGATATGGTGGAGGTCTGCTCCACTGTTCCTGCCCCCTTCTGAGCGTGTTCCACCCCGTTCCATCCCTCAGGCAACAATGCCCCCTCCCAACCTTTGGAGCCCTCCCACCAACTTCTCCCAGCTCTTGCACCACACAGCAGCATACTTACCTCTGTCAGGGGCTGGACCTCTGGATAGAGCACCTTCAGGACAGGTCTGCTGCACCAGTGGATCATTGTCTTAGTATTGCTATGTGATGCCATTTTCTGTCCTCTAACTTTTACTGTGGTATATTACAGTAATTTAGTTCTAATCCCCTATCATCCACAGAGAGAACTAATATCAGATTTTTTAATATTTATTAATGTCAGCAGAACAAAGGACTACTGTTGTAGTACTGGGAGGCTAAAATGAAGTTATCAAAAATGCTAAGCCTATTGGAATCAGGATAGAAAATTTATGGGGCTATGCACTTTACTGCATACATAATAACTTAGATGCTGTTTAGGTTCTGCTTAGCTGCAACAATATTTGTATCAATTGTTACTTTCAAATTATCGAAACTGGAATGAGAAACTACCCTATTGTAATATAGTTCTGATCTGAAATCATGCCAACAGCTTACTTCTTTTGAAATGGCATGTTTTGAAATGTAATCCCCTTGGGCTTCTAATTGGTCCCATACTTCAAGCAGAAAAGACATCTGGAATGCTGAGAAAAAAACAATTGTAATTACTTCAGAAATTGCATCCTTCCTTGCGTAGGCTTATTTTGTTGCATGAAATCTTAAACACAGCTAAAACCAAAGTTTGGCTGGAAATTTTTCACATTTTCCATTGTAGATCATTTATAGTATTCGCAATGTATACATACATTTAACACTATTATGCAAAAACATTGCTTTTTTTAAAAAAGGAATTACCATGAAAAATAAACTTACGTAAAATAATTCTATATTTTAAATTCACTATTTTGTAATGCACTTTTTGGGTGCCATGACCCCAATAAAGTATGAGACTGGGGACACCACTGTCAATCCCACCCCAGTCCCCTTTGCTGCCCACCCCCTGCCCACATAATGCCCTCCCAGCATTGATCACTGTATACATTCTTATTAGAGAGTTCAGAAAAGGCTACCCTGAAACCTGACACTAGTAAAAGCTGTTTTAGCACAATTGCTAAGAACCTGAGCAGGGCTGGGGCACAATCAACTAGTATGTGAAGGGGTACATCAGACGCCTCCCCCTTTACCTGGTGGTGCTCTGGTCCAGTGGTCTTCAGCCTTTTCCATTCATGTAAGTTGCCATGAGCCCCACAACTGAGGCTTTGTGATCCCATTGGGGTCCCGACCCCAAGGTGTAGGAAAACTGTTGTAATTTAAGTAAATCCCATATCTAGTCTTGTTCTCAGAAAATAAGGCAGATCTGGATCAAGAACCCTCATGTGCCAGAATTGCAGGTTGACCCCGATGTAGCAGGCCAAATTAACCCCTGCCCATATTAAACCCAGGTATAGTTTGGCCCAGGCCAGAGTATACTCCAGAGGATAAAGTGACCTAGGCTAAACTATGCCCGGGAGTGTAAAATATCCTGGGCCAGACCATACCCCTTCAGGCCAGAATATGCCCCACTTGTATATTAAATTAATATTTAGTTTTCAGTTTTCAACCATGGAAGACCAACTGTATGACCAGCTTTTGAGATTCTACACTGCAACACAACAAAAGTACCCCCAGTGGATTTACGATCTACCTCCAGAGAAACGTGTGAATTCCAAGTCTCAGTTCAGACAAACAGCTAAGCCATATCAAGCAGAAGAAGGGATTCTTTACCATGGGGAAAAGGAAGTTCTCACTAAAAGCTGACTGCCAAATATCTTGAAGGCCTGTCATGATAACTTAATTTCTGGTGGTCATTTTGGAAGAGATAAGACATTAGCCAAAATCTCTGACCGTTATTACTGGAAAGGAATGAAGAACAACCTTCACCAACATGTGAAAGCCTGTCAAAAATGTTCTGTTATAAATCCCAAAATCAGCAAGGAGGCTCCACCGCTCAACAGTAAACAAGTGCGTAGAAAAGTATGGAGCCTAGCCGGGATTGATATGATCAGTCCCCTTCAGGAAACATCAAATGGCAGCAAATATATAGTTGCTGCCACTGATAATTTCCCCAAGTGGACTGAAACAACAGCTGTTCAAGATAAGAGCGCCAAGTCAGTACAAATTTTAAGTACTCCATTATTTGCCACCTTGGCTGTATGGACACTCTGATTAGCGATCAAGGGCGAGAGTTTGTGAACTCCATCATTGACAACCTGATGGAGCACTTCCAAACAGATCACTGCATTTCATCTGCCTACCACCCACAAACAAATGGCCAGCGGGAACGGGACAATCGAATACTCAAAGAATCTCTTAGTAAGCTTGTCAGTGACCAAGGAAACAACTGGGACCAGTTCATCCTCAGTGTTCTGTTTGCGTATCACACATCCGTGCATGCCTCAACCAAGTGCGCTCCATTTGAGGTCATGTATGGATGGAAGGCTAAGCTTCCTATAGACCTCAAACCCTCACAAGATGACAATGTGGGCCCCATGCTCCTTTCAGATGATGTCAACCCTGATGTGCTGGGTACGTTTACAACCATCCATAAGAAGCTCCGTTCAACCGTCAGTACCAACATCCACTCTGCCCAGGAACACCATAAGCGTGCCTTTGATCACCGACACAACAGCAACAAAGACATTACTGCTGGTTCCACCGTTTATATCAAGAATCAGTGCCGTATTCATCACATGGGTTCAAAGATGGAACCACGCTGGATTAGACCCTACACAGTTATGGAATCCTTGATGAAGGGACGAGTAAAACTTAAGAACAATAAGACTGACAAGATACTGAGCAACACCTACCACACCAGCAACCTTAAGATTTGCCAGTATGAAGAGGCTTCTCCACCACCCTAGTTCCCCAATGATTGTCCCAGTGACTCTGCCAATGCCTGCCCAAAGCAAAAGACACTCAAAAGACCAGTTGAAGAACCAGACAATGATTACATCTATATCTCACTGAAACACAAGCAGACCAAGACTTTCAACCCACTACCAAGTTCAAGAAGAAAGTATCTTAGCACCACTCTTGGCATTATGTTTGGTAAGGTTGTGGACCTATGGACGAACAAGGGATCTTGGACAACTATGGCGTATATATAAAACCAAAGGTGATGGGAACTGCTACTTCCTGGCCATCAGCCCTGATCTTGACAGGATCAGAAAACAACCACTCCCTTCTCAGAGATAAAGTCATCCGCCACATGAACACTGACTTGACAAAATAATTACAGGACTACTTGAACCAAAATGTGAATGAATATGTGAACACCTCTGGCATCTCTCATGATGGAGTCTGGGCAACAGATGCAGAGATCATGGCCACAGCGAATCTATTGAGTTGCGACATCCTCAACCACAAAAAGTCAGTGATTCCATGGATTGGTTGACTTATCCCGCCAGCTTCAATCTGCAGTCAACAACAGAACATGCACTTTATCTTGAAAACAAGCATGATCATGTTGATGTTATCAGTGTTTAACTTTGAACATTTATATTATAGCGAGGACTTGCAAGTCTTAGTAGTGGAAGTTTCAGGATGTCATGACTTTTATTATACTGTATTATGCATAGTCAAATTAATTGAACATTATGTTACAATTGCATTATGTTTTAGATATGTGATTTTATTTTAATGTGTAAATGCTACAGAGAAGTGTGGCAGTAATCTTTGATATTTGTGGAAGTCTAATATTTTTACTGATTAAAGTTTTTCTGGTTGAAGTAATAAAAGTCTATGTATTTAGAGTTTTAAGATTTTAGGTCAGTTAGCTGTCTCACTTAACTTACCTGACAAAGCTGAATCCTCAATAAAATGTTGAAAAATTAAGTAATTCTTGTGTATATCACTCAACACTATTGATATTATGGGGGTATAATTTGGCCTGAGGGATATGAATTGGCCCAGGCCATAATATACTCGGGTATAATCTAGTCTAGGCCGCTTTAACCCCGGGTATACTATTGCCTGTTACACCGGGTAATGTGCCACCAGAGCAGCTTGAATTGACTCAACTGATGCTTTGGTTGGAACAGGGCTGGAGAGGCATTAAGTGGCATCCTGAAGCTTCTTGAGCCATTTAACACTATTATAAATGTAAATGAGTTGTAGGATCCTCAATATCAATCGAGGCATGCCACAGTATCCGCTGATTCGGTATCCACAATTTCAGTTATCCATGGATACAGGGACACCTATTAAAAAGATAGGGGAATATTAAACAAATCACTTTTTTTTACCTTGTTGCAGCAAAACTATTGATGTTCCCCTATCTTTAAAAAGTTCTTTCTAGCCAATGGCATTCGTGGGGAGGGGAGAATGCTAAGTTGTTCAGGCCTGAGCACCGGGGCAAGGCAGCCCCTCCCCTGCTTTATGGTTTTTATGGTTGCTCTCTCAGCTTTGCTCTGGCAGCTGCAAATGGCTCTAAGGAGGAGGGACCACTTTATACCAGGAAAGTGAAAAACCTGAAAAACCTAGTGTTTTGCCTCCCTCTAGGAACATCACTGTTGCTAATTTAGGGTGCAATCCTAAACTCAGTTAGGCCAGCATAAACTAAGCCAGAAACGTTTGGCTAGCACAAGGGACACCGTAAAGTATGTTTGGACCACTCTGTGAGTCAGAGAAGCCAGCACACAGGCGTGAGCCATCCTCCCTGACTCCGAGATAGTCCAAACATGCTTTATGATGGCCCTTGTGCTGGCCAAACTTTGCTGGCTTAGTTTATGCCAGCCAAATTCCAGTTTAGGATTGCGCTCTTAAACTCATAAAACATACGCTTTAACCTTCCTGACTCTCTCCCCACGCCTAGCAGTAATATGCATTATAGTCCTCTTTGTTTATTTACCTTCCACTTCCTATGCATGTCCCTGGTATTTGCTAGCAATTCAGAAAGGTTGTTGTGCAGCCAGTCTGGTTCTTTAGGCACCTACCCTTCTTCTTTCTGAGCAGGATGGTTTGAAATTGCGCATTCAAAAACTGTCATTCTGAGCCACCTTCTTAAGGACTTCTGCCCAGTATTTCCTACATCCGTCCAAAGTTTTGTTCTCCTCAAGTCCAGGGTGCACAGCTTATTCCACTCAGTGTTCCTCTGTCTCTGTATTGTAAATCGCAAGATGGCATGGTCACTCACTCCTAAGGTTCCCTCAGCCTTCATCTCATCAACCAGTTCCCCCCCCCCCATCATTGCTCACTGCTGTTGTGAATGAGTCACTGTGTTCTCGTTTTGTAAACACTTGGTCTTTGTATGAAAATACGACTTTGTATGAAAATGTGACAGCTGCATTGCTGTGCCTTGTCTTGCATGGTCTTTTGAACATACTGTTTATTTTTGTGTCCTCTGTACCTGTGTGCCTGTCTGTCAGCCAACGGAGGCAATACATCTGACGAACTGGGCTCTTGTCCCGGAAAGCTTATTTCATAACAAAATTGTTACTCTCTAAGATGCCATGAGGCAATTTCATTATACAAAATGGGCTAACATGGCTATGCCCTTAGAATTCATAATTATACAGTGCAGAGGCATCTACAATGTAAAAAAAATACGGACATATTTCTGTTTATTTTGTTCTGAGAGGTTGGAGGATTAAAGCAGATTACTGCATTGGGATAATGTCCGATTCCTTGTGTTCTATTTAGTCCTAAATAAAACCCTGAAAAAAATTGTATGTTACTATGGTGATGTTGGTAAAAGCCTATGTTGGGCTAGAAGTGAAGAGCTTAGTTGTGGCTCTTCATGTCATTTATGATGATGAGCAGTCCAAAAAAATTGAACATTATAACTAGCTATGGATATACTTTACTCTACCTTCTGTGACTCTTTTGATCTCTTGCAGCATGATTAAAAAAAATCAATTAGTAAAATTATTACAAAGGCCTGTATTTTAAAAATACAAAAATACAGTTTAAGAAACAAGAGTTACTATAGAATTCCATTACAAAATGAAATGATTTAGTCTTTCCACACTATACTTATGTAAAATTTTACTGGGATTTTCAAATAGTGGTCACCATTTCTGAAGGAAGACACTTGTGGTTTGCCTCTGAACTTACGTAGTGTTTATTGTTGCAATAATTTATTCTTCAAGGTCCCAAACATCCCACTGTTTGGTAGAACATGGGAAGATTTGTGCTAATTAAAATTAAGAACCCACCCTGTGGTGTTAACCTTCAGACTTGCAAGAGACAAGTTGCAAGTCTTAGAGTTGCATGGCTGCTTTTATTTCTCATTTGCTTAGGACTCCTTTTCATAAGTTTGTTTATTTAAAAGATTTACACTCCACCTTTTCACACAATGAAGTAGACTCAAGGTGGCTACAAGAAATGGATAAAAACAATACTAAAACTGGATAAAACCATTAAAAATCAGAATAAAAACTGATTAAAACAACTGGGTCACCCTTCATAATGCAGCAACCTTTTGAGGCTGACCAATGGTCTGTGACTTTGAGCGTAACAGGAAATCAAATCTGGTTTGCAAACTAGCCTCAAATTGTGGTCTTAGATTTTGATTTGGCTCCAACCAAACTATGATTTGTGGGTGGTTTTTGATTTCAGAAATAATGCAAAACTATTATACCCACTCAAATTCACTATTAGGTCTGATGTCATTTCACTCTGTTACTTTATCATTGATAACTAAATTGGATCAGTGCATGTGATGCCCTCTTAATGTATTTTAGTAAGGGGGTTGAAAGTCCAACAGATTCTGCCATGTCCTTAGTTTTTGAATGGTGCGGGTTCAAAAAGCTTGAATAGGTAAGAAAATATTCTTTTGGTGGTTTTTTTTTTTTGTCAATGTGTAGTGCGTCTTCCTATATATCTTTAGGGGTTTTTGTATGGTAATGGTTGAGGTTTGATTCTGTACTTGTAGAAATATACTGTCCATTACTTCATTATACTTGAATTTTTGAATATTGTTTTTTGGGCTAAAAGACTTAATATAATTTTTTTGTACCTTTTCAGCCTTTATAACCTGGCATCACTGGAATTAAGAGAGAATTTGCTGACTTATTTACCCGAGTAAGTTGTATTGAATTCAAAATGATTTGCAATATTTCTCTCCTTACTCTCAGCCTTATAACACTAAGGGTGCAATCCGACAGTGGATTTAGGCCAGTGCATGTCCCCTGTACTGGCCTCGAAATGTTGCAAACGTGCTGTAAGGCATGCCTGCACCAATCCAGAGCTGGCTAGATTGGCACACATTTTCACTCTGGCCTGCCTGCACCAGGATCCAGTGATAGGTAAGGCTGAGCTCAGCCAGCGCCAGAGGTTGCGGAGGGTGGGGTGTGGCTGATTAGGGTGGGGAGAGGACTGACCTGTGGGCGGGCCAGCCAGCCCAGGAAGGGGATGGAGACAAGATCCATCACTTATGCTGGATCCTGCCTGGTCAGCCCTACATGGACCACTCAGAGTTGCTCCAGGAATTTTGCTGGTGTGACTCTAAGTAGCCCTATTGGGTCTGCTGTGGCTTTCCCCAAGACCACCTCCAGCTGTTGACTAACATGCTCTGGATACAGAGCATTGCTACCGGCCTTCCTCTTCCAACATAGGCTAGGATTGGACTGCCCCAAAAATAGTCACTGGAATGTAATGTTTTCATTTAAAAACTTATAAAGTTTGTTGCTTGATGTTAAGGTTAGATAATTAAGACAAAGGGTACTCTAATACTTAGTTGTGCCAAGATAAAACATTGGTCTCTCTCTTTTTTTTCTAGGTCAGTTGCCCAACTGCAGAGACTAGAAGAGCTGGACCTAGGCAACAATGAACTTTATAACTTGGTAAGATTTGCCTGCTTCTCACTGGTTTATAGTGTTGGATGTCAATGTGCAAGTCCATACACTGACAGCAAAGACATTTCAGTCGAGCAGGGCTTGCAGCAAGTGGTGTTTCTACTAATCTTGGCAGTTTTTCAGGACTGTAGTTGCTTTTGTCCCACTTCCTAGTTTGATAATTTGTTGAATCCCAAACCCACTTTAAACCACCCACAGATCTTTTTTAAAGTGTCCTTGGTGATAACGGAACTGGGCAGTATATTTCATGGAAAATCCCTTTCTAGCTGCTTTGCAGGAGTTCTCTTAATTTCTTCTTTGGAGCGTGTGAAGGAAATGGCAGGGCAATTAACAGTGTTCACCTCAGAGTTGTGGGATTTCCTCTGCTACAATTCCAGTATCCTGTTGGCACAGTTCTGTAAAATCCTATCCTGCCTTTTAACTATGATAACTTGATGTAGATTAGGACCCTCTTTTTAAACAAAATTTCTGAACTATGCCATTTTATTTATAAAGCACAAAGTTTGCTAAAATTGTCCCATTTTTTCACAAAGCCTATCCTGCAAAGGTACTTACAATTAACAAAATAAAAGCACTCATTAAAATCCAGTTTAAAAGGATACAACCCAAGATACAAAGTACATAGAACAGATGAACATCTAAAAATATAAATCAGGATAAAATTCCAAAAAACCCACAAAAACAACATAGGGAGGCAATTGGAATATTAAATCTTCTTTCTCTGTCCTTTCTTTCTCTTGCTTCCCCCTCTACTATGACCCTGGAAGCATACACAAAAATAGCATAACTACAAGATATTATGCTGGGAAAGACCAGCATGAGACCCTCATCCTGGGAAAGATGGAAGTAAAGGCAAAAGGAGAAGGGGGCGGCAGAGGATGAGATGGTTAGATAGTGTCACCGAAGCAATGAACATAAAATTGGGCGAACTCAGGAAGCTAGTGGAGGACAGGGAGGCCTGGCGTGCTGTGGTCCATGGGGTCGCGAAGAGTCGGACAGGACTTAGCAACTGAACAACAAGATATTATGACAACTAAAATAGAGAAGGTTGTGGCAACCGAAAATATACTGAGGCAAAATTCCTAATAATTCATGTTATACTGTGGTTTTGACAACTCACAGTAAAAACAAAAATCGGAATGCGGGGGGAACTTTCTGTTAAGGATTTTTATATAAAGATATTGAACTGCCCTGCGTGTAATGTCATTTTGCTCTTTAAGTGGTTCACTCACTTTTTGAGTATGATCTAGTACCTTCTAGCTGGAGATCCAAACTTTTTAGCTGGCCTTGGTAACAAAACTAGTGGATGAGAATAAGTAGTCTTTCCTTTTGACCCTGATCTCATTCAGGACAAGGTCAGGACCAAATTCATCTGGTTCCAAGTTCGCAGGCTGTGGGGGGAGGTCATTCCCACAGTTGTGGAAATACAGCACAAATCTGAAGCTGCAGAGGAAGTGATTGTTTGAGGAGCCTAACACTCAAAGGACAACCTTAACCTTTGAGCTGGAGGGATGGTGGGGATCTTCCTAGTAGTTAAGCTGTGCTTCCAGGCACAATTGTGAGAACAATCTCTGCCAGTCCACACTCACTAGTTTCAAGCTGGAGAAGAAAGTTGGGAAACTGTCATATAATCATTTTTTTCAGTTCTGTAACAATGAGGATGGCTGGGACCATCGACTTGCCATCTGCTGCCATGAGAGCCTCCAGAAACAGCTCCTCTACACCTATGGGACTGGCAGGAATGATAGGAGACTAATGGCCTGACCATGCGTTGACCAGATGCTCTGAGCCAAACAACTCTTAGTCTTCCTCCTAATGCTGGAGCTTGGACGGATGGGGGATTATCAGATGTAGCTTCAAATCTGGAAGGAAAGCTGAGGCTTGCTCATCACACTCACCCAGAGAGCCATAGTGACTAAAATCGTGCAACATTTTGCATGGCTCGCAGGCCAGTTCTATCATGGCCAACATACAGGGTGTAGGGCTGCTGGCGCCACGTCTACTGTAT
The DNA here is from genome assembly GCA_029204185.1 of Lerista edwardsae. Taxonomy (NCBI): domain Eukaryota; kingdom Metazoa; phylum Chordata; class Lepidosauria; order Squamata; family Scincidae; genus Lerista; species Lerista edwardsae. The sequence goes on along the minus strand of JAJKFI010000012.1, from coordinate 16,233,435 downwards.
CCTGCATCAGGGACTAAGCCAGGCAGGCAAAGTAAGAAATGAAAAATGTAATGTACCTTTCTGGCTGCCACAATGGGGCTCCTCAGATCCGCACCAGCTCTTTTGCTGGCATTTCTCTGAGCTGCTGGGGCACATCAGGCCCAAGACAAGAACTTGCGGTGGCACCAGCTTCTGCTATATACATTCTGCCCCCATCCCACCCTGATCCCAAATCCTTTCTGGCCTGTCTGTCAGTGGCCATCTGCATTGTGCAGCTTTCCATCTGCTGTGCCAGCAGCCGTGCAGTAGCCATTGGAAAGGTTGCTGCAATGGCAGTACTTGGGCAACCAGGATTGCCCTTTTGGCTACAAATTATCTATTAATCCAGCTACTTAAATCACACACTGTATAAGTGGAAGGTGCTTCCACTGGTTTGGTGGTAGGTTCCTTATTTTTCCCCATATTCAGTCTGGAGGGTCCCAAAGCTCTGAAATGGGTTGCGAGTGTGGAGAGGGGAATCTGATTTCATTCCTACAAGCATAAGAACCTTCAACTCATGAAATGGGATATATGGCTTTGAGCCACCTTCTTCAACCCCATTATTATGTTTACTTTCCTTCTTTCATCGTGGAACTTAAGGAGGTTTCCAAAGGATTCCTAGGCAGTTCCTCATCCAGATTTCGAGCGGATCCAAGCCTGGTTAGCTTTAGCATGTTTGCTGCAACTTGTGGTTTCATATCGTGCCCACGTCCCAGAAAATAACAAAGTTCCAGTGGTAAATCATAATCTGCTTCACTTATTGTTCTGGTTATTTATACCCATAGCTCTTGTATTTTAGGGTACGACCACCCACAAAGAGTATAATTGGCTTAGATTTGATTTAAAACTAAATAAAATACAGTGAGAACCCTAAATACACTTCCTTAAATGCATATGTTATATATACATACTCCCATAATCTGGTACTGGAGGCGTTCCTAAACAATGAACAGAAGGAGAAAGGACAATGCGTGGTGGGGAAAATGAGTTACAGTTGCCATGAAATCTGTGATTGATTTCTCAAGGCAAGCAAACAAGAGGCCCAGTGTGAGTATTCAAACCTGTAATTTGTATGATAATTTAACACTGAACATACCATTCAGTTTCAGAAATTTGAAGTTATCAGCATGGAATACCTTGGTGCATTTTTTTCCTCAAAGGCTGCTAGAGACTCTTGTACTTTCAGAAGCTGAGAAAATAGAGCAAACTTGGTATCTCATTCTGTTGTAAAGATTTTTTTTTGGGGGGGGGGAAACCTCCTGAAGTCCATAAAATTTGGGATCAGCAATCAAACTTTGAGTTTTTAATTGTTGATCTCTGGAACTTGTCTGTATAGAAGGAAAGCAAATAATTTCACAAACTGGGGAAGCAGTCTTGTCTATCTTAAAGTATATTACACTTTGCACATGCAATTCTAATTGTTTTGATCCATTGCTTTTGCAGGAAAAGGAAAACACATTTTTTAGAAAGTCAAAATTGGAGCACAAGAATTGCAATATTATACAGGCTGAATATCTCTTATCCGGACTGCTTGGGATGGGAAAGTGTCTGGATTTTGGATTTGTCTGGATTTCGGAATAACTGCATAAATGATCTTCTCAGTGTTTCTCATTCAGGTGTCTGCTGGCCTCTGACATTTTTCAACGATGGCACACACCACAAAGCAGAGAATAGAATTTACAGCCTGTAAATGGAAAAGAGCATGAGGCTGTCTAGTGTTGACACGACAGAAAGCTGAAAAAAAAAAATTGGACAAAAATGTCTGGAATTTCAGAATAGTCTGGATTTTGGATGTCCGGATAAGGGATAATTTCTACCTGTATAATTCTGTCTCTGCCCTTATGGCAGATATAGTCTAGACATGAGCCAGTGGAAAGCCTCTTCTTTCCCTCCTGAAGGGCCACCTTGGGGAACTGCAGAAAAGAAAAGGGGACAGTGGCAGACATTGTGCCAGTGGGCCTTGGAATAGTACTCCCTGTAATTGTATAAAGAGGCTTTGTAGCTGTAGATATTGTATGGACAATATTTTCCTTGCTTGGGTTGAAGAAAGTGTCTTGGCATGTCTGTCAGATCTTGTGTGTGTCCGAAGTTCATCCTGGAACTGAAAAAGTTGTAACGTGCTGAGCTACACAGTATTTCCCCTCCCAAAGTCCTAAACGGACAGCAGAATGAATAGTTTAGGATTGCCTGGATGATGGCTTGCTGAGCTGTCAAAAATTAGAAGGCTACACAGATTCTGCCCTTATTTTTCTACTTGTTCACTTATCTGTTGTGATAGTTCCTTATTGTAGTATAGGACTTGCATATAAAAAATGCAGACCTAATTTAATACTTCTAGCAGTGTTGCATTCTTGAATTTGCTTTTTCGGTGATTTGGTTGAGTATACAGTTGAATTTTTATTCACATCTGTGCAGTAGATTTGTATTTTATAATTATTGTGATATATATATTTTCTTTCCCATGTTATAGCCAGAAACTATAGGTGCACTTTATAGTCTTAAAGACCTCTGGCTGGATGGAAACCAGCTGACTGAATTACCTCAGGTAAGAGATTTTTTTTAAAAAAATAAGTCATTAAATTAATTTACAATGAACTCCACTTGTACTGAGTTGGCATAGGAAACACTCATCATATCCTATCCTCCCTCCCAGGCCTGGAAGCCCTACAAGGGGCTTCTCAGGCTTATGCTGAATAAATAGCTGGCACAGATCCGAGTAGCCCGATTGAGTAGGCTGGGACGTAGGTAAGGTGAGAAATAGCCCCTTACCCAGGGCAGACCCCCAGCATCCTTCTTGCCTGTGCTGGATACAGTGGAGGCCATGCAGTGTAGGTTAGGATTGGGTAGTAAAACTAATATGCTGTAGAAGTAGCTATTGGGGACATAATTGCATCGATTTCAGACTTTACTTCTTTTACTGCTTCAGATGTGAAGCTTACACTGCAAAAGTGGCTGCAGATTTCTGAAACTTGTAGGAATGAGTATCTAAAAAGAATTTTTGTTAACCAAAGATTTTTTTTAAAAAAAAACAAACAAAACATTTTTTCTGTTTAGCAGAGAATCTACAATTAGGTTCTTAGGGATTTGAGAGGAAGGATGAAGATATGCACATTCACTGAATTTCATAGGTAGGGTCTGATTTGGCATAAAGGAGTCTTGGTAGTGTGCTCAGTTAATTTAGAAGGCAGATGCTTACAATTTTGTATGTCAAGCTATTGTGCTGACTGTTTACATCTAGAAGTTAAGGCTGATTCTTTATCATACAGTGTTGGCTGGTTTGTGATGTTTCTAGTTGACTGTTTGCTTTCGCAGAGACTAGAATGGAACTGAAAGCCTATTGGTAGTAGTGGAGTATTTACTCCCTTCCCAGGTATTAGGGTTTGGCAGATACTGTGTGTGGCGTTGGAGAAACCTGTTTTGTCCCAGCCCTTCCTAGCATTTACTGAAGTACTCTGTGAAGGAGCGTCTTCTGGTTTTTATGAAATATGGTGCTCGCCTTTACTTGAAGGCTGGGGAACGGAGGAAGTCATTCTAAGTAGCAGGAATGAGCTGCAGTTTTGGAATGTCTTCTTTCCACTGGTTTTTTTCCAGCTGTGTCATCTATTTTGAAAATTGAAGTACTGATCAGCGACAGAACAGTTTAGGCATGAATTTATAGGGAAGGTGCTTATATGTGAACAGTATTTAAAGGAAACTGTTTATTAATACTACCAGGCTAAAGACCTCCATTTTTTTTTTTTTTTGCTAATTCACAGTCAGTATTCAGTTGCAGCATTCCTATAATGTAAAAGTTAAAATATTTCTCCATTAGAAACCTTTTTTGTTGTACAATATTAAAGCCCCATTAACCAGTAGCTAAAGTGCATTGAAGCACTGCTCAATAGGGAAATTTGCTGAGGTCACTTGAAAGTTGCAGCCATGCACCAAAACCTTTTTTCATAGTTTGCCATTTACTTGTGATTTAGTACTCACAGTGGGGTGTTGCTTCACTATGTATGACTTAGTAGCAGTGTTGAGTTGCACCCATAAGTCTGAGAGCAAACTAATTTGGACTGTTGGCACATGCTAGATATTGCTCATAAAAGGTTTTACCGGTGAGTCACTAATGATATCATCAGAAATGGGTTGTTGTCATCTGGCAGAGAAAACCTATAGCCCTTTCCTCTAAATAATTTTGTAATGGGACACTTGCTGGGTCTCTGTGGTGTTGCACGTTGAGACATGACTTAAATTTTTGGCTTTCAGGAAATAGGAAGCCTGAAAAACCTGCTATGTCTGGATATTTCTGAAAACAAACTGGAAAAACTACCTGATGAGATAAGTGGTCTGACGTCTTTAACTGACCTACTCATCTCTCAGAATCTTCTTGAGGTGCTACCAGATGGTGTAGGTAAGTGGAAATTTAAAAAGTAAAAGAAGAATGGTCCAGGTAAGAAACAGATGCACACTGCTTTCTAGTGTGCATTAAATTTGTTAATAGGAATGCATTGTTTTGTTTCAGGGACTCATATGGAATGGAACTGCATTTGCAACAAGGCCTAAAAATGGCAGCTCCTTGCCAAGTTCTCTTCCCTCTGTAATTTTGTAGCAAGTTTGACTTGTATAATGATGATGCTAAGGGAGCATTTTCCTGCCCTCGTTTCATAACATTGGTTGCTACTTGTAAGAATGGAGAAACACTCGGCATAATGGCATCAGGCTGTAAAATACGTTTCGCTACACATTAGAGTGGGAGGGTGAGCAGTTGACTTGAGGCAGCTGCATGGTTTTTGAAATATATAGTTCTGCCATTCCGGGGGGCTTTGTTCACATTCTCCTTGAACTTGCCTCTGTGTGCAAGGAAATTCAGAAGATCCCAGCCAACTTCCTACTGCTAAAATTATTCTTTTTGCTCAGAAAATGGGGTGCCCCTCCTCAAGTTCCACATTGGTTCTCCATCCCCTTGTGCATTTTAAACCTGTCTATAGCTGCACCTCCACCCCCCCAACCCCTTTAATCCCAGGTACAGAACCTCATTGATCCATAGGATCAATGGTTCCGTATCCGTGAATAGGTTTTGCAGGAACCTAACCCTCACAGGTAGTGGGGATTGACTGTACCAAGTTCTGGTTCTTGCACTTCTAGCGACCTCTTCCAATGTTATTTGAAGTTGCTGCAATGCATTTTTTATATAATCTCTCCACTGCCTTCTGGGTATACCTTGTGCTTTTTGCCTTTCTCCTCCTTTTATTTATTTATATACATAATATAAATTGGTTTTTTGGGGGGCCGTGCATGCATGCCTTATAAGGTCCCTTATAATCCCAAGACATTCTCTCCGGATGAGCAAACCACTTTATTTGCTGTCATTGTGTATAATTTAAAATGGTTTATTTCCCTTATGTGGTCTCATTCCTGATTTTATCTCTTCTGGTGGTTCTGAGAGCTTTCCTCAAAAATTTCTGTAGTAACTAAGTTTTGCTTGTGTTTTGTTGTAAGTGTCCATGTTTGGCACAGATAACATAAAGTGTGAATGGATATACGTCGTATTATATTTTTCTTTGTACTAATCAGTACTGCCTCATGTTGTAAAATCAGATAGTTAGCTCAAACTCAATACTTGGTTTGTCTTACTGCATCCTCTATTAATCTCCTCATCCATTTTACCATTTTCAGTGAATGTTGTTCCCAAGTATTTAAACTCTGATACTTGTTGTTTTATGCTTGTCTCTCTGTTACAATATTTAAGAAATGCTTTTCCCTTCCAATTGCCATTACGTCAGTCTTTACTAATCTTGCATTCTTGGTTCATTGCTCAAAGATGTTGCTGTAATTCCTTGGCAGTGCCTGCTATCAATGTTTGGTCATCTGCAAAGAATAATTTATTGATGGAGTTGCCATTTTCCACATGCTCTTGCATTCTCCTATGCGATGCAATCATAGACATGTTGAGTTGTGTATACGTGTGGCAGAAGTCCCAGTTGACAGCAGATTCCCAGGACATATGGACATGTTAGCACTTAGCAGAGTACACTTAGGGCCCAATCCAGAACCCTTCTGTGCGAGCAGTCAGAGTGTACCACTCGTGCTGGTGTTGCTGCAAAGCAATTCCAATGCCAGCTGTTACCTCCAGCGCTGGGGTGGTGTCATGGCGACACTGGCCATGGCCGCCCCGGAGGGAACACAGCTCGCCACAAGTGGTGAGTTGGTCACTCGCCAGCAATGCAGGCTGGGGGAGTGGGGGAGCGGGAGCGGGACTGGTGGCGACTCTCACTGCTGGTTCCTGACTTCCATGTAAGGCCATGCAGCCTTACACAGAGGCCCTCACATTTGCGCCGGCAACATATATGTTTTCTTTATGGACCTAATCCTGTCAGAATAGCTTGTGCTATGAGAAACCATGCATGTTAGTGAGTTCCGATTCCTACTAGTGGTTTAGAACTGAATTCGTTTTTTCTCTGCCTGATTTCTGTTGGCTTTTTCACAAATATTGTTTAGGTGGTGATCTGTTAAATGTTGATTTGACAGTCTTATTTTCCAGTAGAATTGTGTGTATGCTAAGACTGATGGGACAGCATTCAAACATAATACTGAAGGGTTTTGTTAAGTTTTTCTGCTCCTGCAAGCTTACATTTAAACTACTTAGGCAATTTTTTTAACTTTGTCCAGATATTGTAGTTCTGCTGTCTTGCTGAATCTTTTCCAGTAAGTGTCTCTCATCTGTTTTTTTTTCAAGATGCACTCTACTTGTGTGAACTGGTGGTTTTATTTGTAGAATAACACATATTCATAAACTAGGTTTAGCTGTTACAAGTTAAATTATACTTGTGATTCATTAAAATCAAGCCTGTACTTGATTTAGCTGCATGGTTTTATTTTTTGGGGTGGTGGTGGTGAAAATGAAAAGCTATTTTGGTTCTTCCTAGTATGCTGTTAGGTAACTTTCTTACTAAAACAGGTTTGTTTTAGTACCCCAAATTGATATTGATGGGTTATTTCCAGTTCATTATATAATCGGCTTATTTGGATAATGCCATCTGATTGTCTTCCCCTTTGCCCAGAAAGAAGTGAGCACACAGGCGCCCCCTATGCAGTTTGTCCCCTATATGCGCCCCTATGCAGTGTTTCAGGAAAATCACTACCTGGATGGTGGTAGGTAGGGATGGTGAAATCCCTGCAAGACTCTGGGAGCTGCAGTCCCTGATTTCTTCGAATGTTGTAGCAATTCAGAGCATTCTGAATAAAAGATGCATACCTTTTAAACTTGACACCTGTCAATGGTGCTGTCAAAACGTTATACTACTTAGGTATGGGTAAAGAACAACTCATGTGAAAGTCTTATCGTTTAAAGATAATGAAACAAAATATCTGAATAGTAATTTTTGGACAGGTATTTCCACATTATTAGAAAGTGATATGTACAAATGTATTAAAAATGTACTCTTGTAAATGATATTGGTGTATTCTAAAGCCAGTAGTTTAAACTATTTTCTTCTGTCAATAGGAAAATTAAAAAGATTATCCATTTTGAAAGTTGACCAGAACCGGCTTTCTCAATTATCAGAAGCTATAGGTGACTGTGAAAGCCTTACTGAATTAGTTCTTACAGAAAACCAGCTGCTGGTAAGTTTAAATTAGCCCTTCAAATGGATGGCAGTAATTAAGCCTTTTGCCACATACTGACTCGTTTTGATTTCAGCATCTTTATTTTACTGCCTTATGACTAGTTCAATGAAATGCAAGACAGCTGAATTAGTACTCTTTGGTGTGCATTGGGGGGGGAAAATACATAAGATGGAGGCTGTAGCCCATGAAAAAAACTTTGGCTTAACAGTGGAATAGAACAGAAGCTGAAATCTGAGCTGTTTTAAGCTGATGCAGATTGTTTGCTGCTTGTAGAAAATTCTTCCACAAATATCTATAGCACAAATGAGTAGTCATAGTGATAAACCCTTCTTGCCACTGTCTTGGACAAAGGTTCTCATGGTGAGGAGAAATGAGTTTAAGTTGATAGTATCACATGGTGAGACAATGTTGTTTGGCAAAGCCTCGCTGTTTCCATCTGTTTTTTTTTCTCCCTTATTCATCTTACAGAGCATTTCATAATATAAAGCTTCAAACAATTTAAATTTAAAGATTTGCTAGTGGCTGCAGGCCACTGCTTGCCAAATTAATGCTGACCGTCCATGCACATAGCTGAGTTGTGGCCTGGTGGGTGATAGCTGCAGCTAAGCATACTGCCTCGTTTCAGAGAGGTTTTAATTTAAAAGCCTTCCAGATGTAGTTCGACAGTGAACGCCTAGCTGATATACCCATTAAGTTATTTAGATAACTAGCCAAATAGGCAGGCAAGAGCTGAATATGAGGGCATCTGGGGTGGAGGGAGCATGGCCAGGGAGTGTGTCTGTGTGAGGTGTGCCACTAACTGTATACTGTATATACTCAAGTATAAGTCAATCTCATGGATAAGTCGAGGGCACGTTCTAAGCCAAAAATAATAGAATTTGCTATGACTCATGCATAAGTCAAGGGTGCAACTTAGGGGGCCGGTATGAAATTCTTTGAAACTGACTTACCCGTAATTGTTCTGAGGCAGCAACAGAAAGCCAACCAAAAAAGGAGCTATTTCACATTCTTCTGAGGCAGCACAGAAACGGAGCTATTCTCAGACAAGAAGGGAGAGAGATGAAGGTTTTATTGGAGTTGTAGGTTTTGTGAGGAAAACAGCACAGCACCTCCATAGCAGCAGCCTTCATAATGACTACAATTCCCAAAAGCACCTTCACCTCTCTGCCTGTTTGGAGAAGAAGGAAAATGGCTACTGGTTGTTTGCTTGCTGTCTGTTGGTGCCTGAGAACAATTACGGGTAAGTAAAATTGCTCTGTTTTTTTCTAACCAACCCCCCCCCCCGGCTTTCTGCTTCTTTGCCCAGCCCCTACCTAAGCTGCTAAAAAGCTTTATTAACTCTATTGACCCATGTATAAGTCGATCCATGTTTTCAGAGTCAATTTTTAGGCATAAATTTTTATATACATGAGTATATACAGTACTCTTTGCCTTCTCCAAGGTTAATTCTATAACTGGAACTTTACCTAATACAGGAATTTAGGCCAACCTGACAGCATAGAATATAGTTATCTACAACACTGCATATATCTTAGGATGATCACCTAAGCAGCCCCCAGAAGGCCTGATCTGGAACTTACAGATAACTTGATTCACAATAGTAAACTTTGTTTTCATAATACAGTATTAACAGCTGCTGACATTGCTGTGTTTGAATTTGTAACAGGCTTTGCCGAAGTCCATTGGACGGCTAAAGAAGTTGAATATATTGAATGTTGACAGAAACAAACTAGTGTCTTTACCCAAAGAGGTAAGTGGTATATCTATCCCTCTCTGTCAGGGAATCTGAAAGATATCTGAGGTATCTAGTTTGTCATTCAGAATGAAATGGTGTAGTAGATAAGATTCATCTGGTCAAATGTTCTAAAATAACTGAATGTGAATTATTTCACATTATTTCTGAATGTAAATGGAACACACACAAAATAATCAGCATGGTGAATTTGACAGCTGAAGTCTGACATTGAAGAGCTTTTGGTGTACTGTCAAACATGCTGTCTCTGGTGTATCGAGACTTAACAGCACATTCTTGTGTATGTTTACTCTGAAGTATTCCCTTCAGTGGCTTACTCTCAGAGAAGTACATATAAGACTGCAGCTTTTCTAACCTATTCTAGATGCTAGAAATCCCAACTATGAAAGGAAGGCAGAACTGAATGTTATCAATTTTTTCCCCACCCTGAAATATCTAGGTGAAATGCTGAAGTTGAAAGGAAGTGGAAGGCCAACTGCTTTACTAGGGCAGTGTTCTGGAACACCAACTTCTGATAAATGTGTGGTGTGCTATCATAATATGTCTGGAACTTTCAGGCCATTATGAGTATTGCTGGTTAGCTATTTAGCTTAAATGACTTAAATTACTGTGAAAGAAGTTCGAGATCAAAACTTGTGAACCTCTATTGTGAAGGGGTAACAAAAGAATGGAAAACTATTACCTTTGGGGGGTTCATTAACAATGCACCAGTGAGAATACACTGCTGACCCTGTAGCTCATCAGAGAAGTTAAATCTAGTACTCTGTGCAACGATGGCAGGTTCTTTGTTGCAAAAAGCTTGTGTGTTTTTGCTTTGCTAAGCAAGAAGCCCAGAATTCTTAGAAACTACTTCTGTTTTCAGGAGTCTTCTGTAGCCCTGGGAATTGGATTGTCTTATTCTACAATATTGCTGGTTTTCAAAATTTACCATCCCTTTCCAACCCCCTCTGTCAACTGCATCTGATAATGTGGGAGTTGTAACCCTAAGACTCAACTTTGAATTCAGTTGTCAGTGGTTTGTGTATATCTAAAGCAAAAAGGTATTATGATACCTTTTAAAAATTAAAGCAATTTTGCTGTGCCATAAGTTTCATAGACCAAAAATCTAAACGGATAGTCATGTTGGTAAGTTACAACAAAAACAGGACACAAAGTTAGTTGCTACCAGACCTTTTTTTCCCTTAGGCTAACAGTAACTTTTCTAAATGTAACACACACACACACCCAGTCTGTGGGGAAGCTTTGCAAGGCCCTTCCAAACTGTTTGGTTGTCTTGACTCTGCTTTGTTGCTGAGTGAAGCAGTTGGAAAAAATGTCAGCAGTGAGACTTCTGGTAGTGAAGTGCTTTTTGTTGCCAATGTAGCTGTTTGATTGCTAACATTTGCTTTAAGCAAAATATGAACATGTGCTATAAATAAGCAAAACCACACATGGTGTGAAAGTCAAAACGACAAGAGAAAAATAATGTGCTGCGTCCAGAGACTGAAAGTGTTTCAGGGATGGGAGTAGGATGGTGGGAAGGCTCACATCATAGACATCTACATATACTGTAGAGTTTGTGTTGGTGGCAGAAGCATTGGGCTTGACAGTTGGCTTGATTTCTTATCACACAATGTTTTCATCTCTTATCTGCACACAGCAGTGAATACCATTTTGCTGCAAAGGCATTTTCATGGTCCTAGAATTTGGATTCAAAGACCAGTTTGGACGTGCTCTGTAGAATCTTTTGAGTGACAGATCCTCTTGCCATATCACCAATTCCTTTTCTAATTTCAGAGAGACTTTTTGGCAAGCCATTTGTGAGATGGCAAGCATATTTATAACCCAAAGTCAAAGATTCTACTGGGTGTGTTCAAGGAGCTCTTTTGATCCAAGCCCTAAAGGTTCGTCCTTGCCCTCAAGGTGGGAAAGTTCCTTTCAGTTGGCCACAGGCTTCTGTGCTTTAAGGCTTCCAAACAGATGAGCATGAGGGTCCTGCAAAAACAAATCTGTAGGAACAGCGAATGCCTTGAGTAGTGGTGAGTGGGAAAATACTGGAGGACTATATGTGCAAAGGCAGGGCAAAACTGTTAACACATCTATGCCTCTGTTCAGTTGCTACAATTGTACCTATCTCCACCCGCCCATAAAGCCTATAATTGCACAGTCATTATTTAATACCAGCTTTGCTGGTAGCACATCTAGATTCAGAAACATTACTTTAGTGTGTTCTGTTCTTCCGAAATCAGTGATGTCCCAAATTGGATAAAATTGAATTATGGGGGCTATTGACATAACTTTGTCTTCATATTAACTGTATGTCCAGGATCTGAGAGGAATGTTTTTCTTGAATTTCTTTTTCATGTTCTATGAAGCACTTTGCCCCCAGTTCAGACAGTCTAAACCAGTGATGGCGAACCTATGACACACATGTCAAAGCTGACACACCACAACGTTTGGGGTGACACACCAACGTTCACCAATGCCTGACAAAAATGTAGTTTGTTTTCCTCATTTTTCAGTTTTGTGATTATTTGATTTTTCTTTATATAATACACAGCATCATGTAGATTTTACTTTTTGTTTAAATAAATGAATATAAAGGATTGTTTCTCTTTTGTTTGGGAGCAGGGTTGTCATACCAGCAGAGTCAAGTTAAGCATTTTCCTAAGTTTTGACACACTGAGTCCAAAAGGTTCACCATCACTGGTCTAAACTGTGGCCTGCCACATCCATCACTCACCATCCTATGAATGCCAGGAGTTCATTCTAGAGCAGGGCTAGCCAGCATTCTGTGAAAGATGACAGGGCCCCTTGACTCCCTCAGTCTGCTGCCGGTAGAGCTGGCTCCATTACATTGCTGCATTCTCCATGCAGGCTCTTTAAACAAAGCAGGAAGCACAGAGCTCGCTGGGAGTATTCTGTATGTGTGGTGTGTGGGTTGGGGTGGTGGCAGCGGTGGGAAGGGTAGCACTGTGTGGCTGCCTCACAATAGCTTCACTCAGCCCTGTGCTAAGCTGCACAGAATTGACTGATGCCTGACGGGTTGATGGTTTTGTTAAAATGCAGACGTAAATGTCTGCAGAATTAATTGCTAAGATAATAGGGTTTGGCTTCAAACAAACAAGTGTAACTGGCATCCTGTGTGCAAAATCTGGTACAAAACCTAGGATAGCATGGCATCTTTCTTTTTTAAATCCAGCATGGCAAAAACCTTGGACGGCTCGGGTCCGGGGTATTTGAGGGACCGCCTCCTTCCATACAATCCTGCCCATACTCTTAGATAAACTGGGGGGGGAGCCCTCTTGACTGTGCCGCCACCAGGAGAGGTGAGAGGGATGGCTGCCTTCTCGGTGGTGGCCCCCCAACTTTGGAATACCCTCCCCTTAGAATTGAGAACTGTTCCCTCTTTGGTAATACTTCGATGGGGACTGAAGACCTTTTTATTTCAACAAGCTTTTAATTGTTCACTGGCTGGCTTTTTAGACTATAATTTAGGATCCACGGGGCTTGTTGTTTTTAAAATTTTAATTATTTTAATGTTTTTAATTATTGTTTTTAATTGTAAATCGTGATTTTATGGTATTTTATTGTTGTAAGCCGCCTTGGGTGCCCATGGGGCAGAAAGGCGGGATATAAATAAATAAATAAATAAATAACTTTCCTTCCTTCTACCCCCACTCTCACTTCTGAATATGTTGCAGTTGGGTACTTTAACTGCATATTTAATTAATGGTGGCCAATCTTTTTGGCAAGTGTGCTACAATTCAAGTCTGCTGAGGTCTGCACTATAGCATGCATACCTCTCTCTTCTGCTTCCCCATCCACCCCCTTCTTTTGCTTCCAATCTTGCCTATCCGGCTGCAGAGTGTGCTGGGGAGGCTCACAGAAGTCTAGGCCTAATGCCCATCAAGCTGCCTGCATTTGTTCAAGAAAGCTTCTGACCTTTGCTTTCTGTGTTGCAATTCAGGGTCTGAAACTCGGAGTCTGCTTTTAATTATTCCAAAGTCAGCCAATATGGTTCACTACCTGGTTCTTAAAAGATTCACAAAACAATGATTTCCCTGTGCCCTTCTTAGTATTAAGTTTTTCATTATTTTATAACTGACTTGTTTCAGAGCTTGAAATCCCATCTGGCAGTAGTGAACTGTGTCTGGTGTTACATAAACCAGCTATTCAGGCTGTTTCGTAGCTAATCATAGTCATCAGTGCCTCCTACAGAAATACAACAAAATGATCTGCCAAGTGCCATAATGAGAACCTTCACTGTATAGTGTTAGGATGAATCCTTGACAAAACTCGTGACAGGTGTGATCAAAGGAAGTGGGTTTACCTTGCCATAATAGCAAAGGATTTGACAAAGGGGAATTAGTGGGTGGATTTCAACTGGCAACCTCATGCAGGTAGTCAGGCTGGATAAATGATGGTCAGGTAAGGTTCTTTGAATCAAACATATTTCATGAAGCTCAGCAGGGGATAAAGACTGATTCACATACGAACGTACAGTTCTTTTTCTCAACGTGCTATTATTCAGCATTTTGGTTTGGGGGCAGCCTATTTTGATGAGTATTATGGGAGATTATGGCCACTGATATCGACTCTGGTGCTCCTTCAATACTGGTGGCTAGCTTTGCACATTGCAGCGATTAAGTAGAGAACACATGTATACGCAACTGCTAGTCTGCTATGCTGCCAACCATTTTCTTGTCCCCTTTCACAGAGGAATATTTTACCAACAGCAAAAAAAGTGTCAGCCTGTCTTTTTCTTTCTGTGTTTCTGGAGGTCAGCAAACCCACGTTGTTCTGCAGTTTTTAAAAAGTGATGGCTTCCTTGTTTTGGCTGGTTTTGGAGTGGGGTTGGGGGAGGAGAGGGAGCATTTGAAATTTGGAGGTTGGGGGTAGTGGTGGCAGGAGCAAGTTGCATGTTAAACGTCTGAACGCCTAAACAAAGCAAATGTTTGTCACCCACCAGGATTTAGAACTGTGCAAAAAGCATGGAAGAATATCACAGCTTCCTCATTCAAAGACCCTGGGCATCCAGTAGAGGGTATAAGCCTAACACAGGCAGCCCACACATTACACACAGTTTACTTACATGAATTCAAGTGTACACGCTTGGCCAAAGAGAGAGAGAGAGAGAAAAGCAGCAGTTTAAATAGTATAGGCAATCCTGCCACTTACTCATTTTATGCCACAGAGTGAGCCTGAAATGAGAAAATAAAGCTGCTGTTCCCTCAGGCATCTCAGTTCCCATGTCTCTTTCATACTGTGATCTTAGTTCTTAGACAGTACTGTATGTATTTTTTTGGATTTAAGGCAGTTTTGATGATACATGCACTGATCTTGGAACATAATCCTCACTTAAGATTCGGGCCAATTGTGTGTTTCATTTAACATATATGGCTAAAACAACAGAAAGTTAGGAATGTGTCATTGAGTGCAAGACACCGTCTTTCCAATCACTAAGGAGTAAAATTATGCAGCATGTCAGGTCAGTGCCCTCTACCAGGAGTAAAGCTGCAAACCTGTACACATGTACCTGGGCATAAGTCCCATTGAATTTGGTGTGACTTATGTCTGAGTAGACTTGCAGTCTTATTCCTGGATCAGGCTGGTCTTACTGCCAATTGACATGGTATTTAAAAGCACTAAGTTAAGGTTAAAGGGGTTGGTACTAGCAAAGCCAGAAGTATGAGGATTGGAGGAAGGTCCAAAAGAGGGGTAGTCTATGTCTATCCTTCCTTCCCCTCAGTCAGCCCAATCCTCAATACCATATCTCCCTTCATCCATCACCCTTTCAATGCTGCACCGACTCCAGTACCCCATCCTCCCTTTACTGTGAAAGCACGTTCTCCCACACCAAACCAAAACTGCACCACCAAAAGAACAGCAGGGCCTTTCTTGTGGTGAAGGCTTTTTAAATTGTCCATGTTTAATTTTTGTAACGCTTTGGCAATTTTCCTTGATGAATTAATGCTTTGAACCTATTTTTAGAATTTGTAGTGATCATTGTCTTTAATTGTTTTTATGTAGATGCATGTCCTTGCAAACTATATTTATCACTGTTGTGTTTGGCTACATTCTGCTACAAAATGCAAAATATTCTGGCATCGAGGCAATCAGTTACCAGGCACCATTTTAATTTTACGGGAGCTTAACTTATGGCACTATATAGTGTGTGTCTGAACTTTGAATAATTGTTGGCTCGAGCGCCAAAATTAGGCTGTTCCAAGGCCAGAAAAAAGTTCAAATTCCTCGATACCTTTATTACACTTTTAGACAGCAACCAGTTTTAAGTACAAGGTGACTAGCTAGAATTCATCCAGCCCTCAAAAACCTCATCAGTCTGTTGAAGCAGGCGTGTTATCGCTAAAAAGCTTAGAGTTGTAATTGTTTCAATAAAAAGCATAAGCCATCAGCTGTGGACACCAGACTTTCATCTAATTTGGGCAGAACTGCATGGGATTTTATCATTCAACCTGTGTCATTGCTGCCAACCATGACATTTGTAATAGCTGACAGATTCTCAATAAGGATCCTATACTGCAGTGTTATTCAAACTGTGGGTCGGGACCCACTTGGTGGGTCTCAACTTGATGTCAGGTAGGTTGCGGAAGCTGGGAGCAGCCATCTTGGAAACTGAAGACTCACTCTTGTAATATTCCTTTTGTGAGTCTTTGAATTTTCAAGTGAGGGTTTTTTAAATTTAGTTTTTAGTTCAGTGCTTTTACATAATATTTTGTCCTCATCTTGCTTTCTGTCAGGGATGTTTCATGGTTGTACAATTGCTTCAGTACAAGAATGCCAATTTGCATTTCAAATTGTCATTTTATTATGACAATAATAATAAAAAGGACTGTCATTTTATTATGTTACAATGACAGCACTTCCTGCCACAACATCATTTCCAGGTTAATGACATCACTTCTGGTGGGTCCCGACATGAGTGCCATTCGAAAACGTGGGTCCTGGTCTAAAAAGTTTGAATACCATTGCTATACTGTATAGGTAAATCTTAAGGATGTGGCAAATTCGTACCCTGATCATGCCACGAATGCAGCAGAATAATTACTGGGCATTTGTGACTGCTTAGATAATATGAAAACCTAGGGGAGCTGTTAGACTTGCTCATGTATTGCCTAAAGGCTTTTTTGCATGAACAAGGCAGTGTTGTGGCCCTTAAGTTTTGCAAACCCACTGCAAAGTGCATGTAATCATATGAGGAGCTGGACATTTTATGACCTGGCCCTGCTAATCCACATCATGGATTTGTTGTACAGATGTGACAAGACTGGCCAAGTGCCCCATACTGGCTTCCCATGTGGTTGCATATAGGTGGCTCCCGTGTGGTAAACAGCTGTCTGATCAATAGGCAAATGTCCAATATTAAATTTGACTAGCTGGAGACGCACTTCAGCCATGCAAAAGTAAATGTAATAGAAATGTTTTTCGCTCCTAATGCAGGGGGAAAACATTTCTCATTGTGGAACTTAGTGTGTGTGTGTGATACTGTCCAGTCCATATAAATAATAGTGTCAACTGTCTCTTGTGTTTTTCTTGATTGTTAGCTGCTTGGAAATTGAGTCAGGTAAACTCTTGTAACATTTTGTAAGTATTGTTCAGTCCACAGTTGCACCAGTTCCTTTCATCTGACTGCTTTTAATGCATGATGATTCAAACTGGCTGGCTCTACCACTGCACTTTCATTGCCCCTGGAGTCTGGGGGTTTCCGGCTTAAGGGGGTGGGGTGCCCTCGAGATGGCTGCATGGCCAAAACTCATTCTGCTTGTGTTCTCAAGACAGGATTGTTCAGAGCAAACACTTTTTTTATATGTGTACAATGAGGCATCATTTGCCAGCTCATCCAACATTTGCTTAACCAGAATAATTGTTCTTGGTTTTTCATTTTAGAGATGCACCAATTAGGCAGACAATGGGTACTTTTGTTTTAGCACTTGCATCCTGTGAAATTATCAGAGCACTTTCAGAAATGCATGGTTGTTCATTCCTGGGAAGGGTCTGTAAAATACAAAATGTAATCATCTTCCTCATGCTTTCATTAAATGACTCCTTACATGAATAGTAAGGGAAAGTACGTTTGTTTCTTACTGAAGGAAGTAGGATTAAACTATTTATATTGGCAAGTGTTGTAAATGCAGTAAAATATGAAGAAAGGAATGCTATGTGGGTTTTCTTTTTTTAAAAAAAAGGCATGCTTTTGGTTTATTTATAAAGGAAGATACATAAAAACTAGTTTCAACCAAAATTGAACAGCCTCCAATAACTAGCTAGCATTTAATGAGTCATTTGAAATGGCATTTTTAGACTTAAGATGTATTACTGAAGGCTTTCTAGTGGTTTTTGAGTGGTTTGTTGGAATAAAGATTGTGTTCTGCTTCAGACAGTACTGTCCCCTTCTTTAGTTGGTGGTTGGCATTGGTGGAAACGGTAATAGATAGGTTTTGCCTTTTAGAGTCAAATGCCATCCGTATTGTGGTGTGTACGTCTAGCAGGGGCATGTGTTATTGAAGTCCGTTATACTAGAATGCTATTTATTTTGGAAATGGAGTTTTTAACTGCAGAGGATTTGGGTGTTAGGTGAACCTTTGACTTCAAAAGATAGTGTTCGTGTGATTATATTTTTAGGAGAATATGACCCATAGAAGCTAATACAGGGAATTGACAAACTTCACAAAGTTAAAAATATTCAATCCTATATGTGTTCACTTGGATTCAAATGTTGTTAATTTAAGCAGAAGAGCCTATTTTCAAGTATTCTGTTTAGGATTGCTACCTTAAAAATATTGACTGTAGTTCTGTGCAACTTAGCATAAGGTAAGTGCTCTCAAGAAAGAAGAGTTAAAACATTGGATTTCATGTAAATGGTTGCTTTTTCCAAGTCTGAAAGTGAAATACTGAAAGTAAAGTCAATCTTCATTATCTGCTAGGGTTAAGTTCTTGGAAATTCTCATGGATAGTGAGTTTGCAGATAACGAACCATTGATCGTATGGGACCAATGGGCTTAGGTGCAAGGGGTACCTGCAGAGACCTTCCAGAGGCTGCAGAGATCTTCAGAATGGCACTTGCAACCAGCATGGACCCCTTATATTGAACGTGGCTGGTGGATGCTTCTGCCAGCCATTTTAAAGGTGTCAGTGCTGGTCACAGGTGCCATTCTGAAGGTCCCTGCAGCCTTGGGAAGGTTTCTGCATAGAGGATAATGAGGACAGCACGCAGGTAACGAGGAAAGTAGCAATTCTGCCACTCACAAATAAGTGAGGTCTCGGATAGCAAGTTAGCATATAAAGAGGATTGACTGTACAAGTTCATTTGAAGTAAGGAATTATAAGGAAGTGCAATAATTGCTGTATAGCAAAGTGGCAGGTACTTGAATAGTACCAGCAGTTGCTATTTAACCATCTGCACTGCAAACAGAGTGGACTGAAGTGACAGGTGCCTTTATTTGCCTATGGATCTTACCATAAGGAGACAGGTTTGCCTGTCTTGTTGGCTTTAAAGTTGAATGAACGAACACACACACACACACACACACACACACACACACACACACACACACA
>JAJKFI010000012.1:16193828-16214491 GCA_029204185.1 Lerista edwardsae | reverse complement strand
ACACACACACACACACACACACACACACACACACACACACACACACAGAGCACCGAGCACCTGATCCACAGTAATATGTGGGAAGAAGAAATGAAATGGGGAAACCTCAAGAAAAGAAGTGGCTGCATAGACAGACTGACAAGACACCTTATATTAATATTTAATGAAGTTCTCATATTTTCTGTCACACCGGTTATTTCTGTTTATATAGTGACTAAAGAAGAGCTCTTAAAAAGAAATACAGGTGTGCCCCAGTATCTGTGGGGGATAGGTTCTTGGACCTCATCCCCGTGGATACCTGAAACCATGGATAAAAGGGAACCTATATTCAGTATAGGGTTCTCCCCCTGCCCCTGAGTAAGGTTTTTAGCGACCCAAAGTAAGAATAAGGAAGGTAAGAGGGGGGCCCTGATGTGTGGGTAATTGAAGAGATATGGGGGCCCACCTGTACTTGAAACATCCCCTGAATGTGTAACCAAGAAGGCATTAGAATCTCATGTCTGTCTCTTTAGTGAAATGAACCGTTGTACAAATCATAAAGCAGATTGAATTATGATAGGTTCTTGGAGTTTGAGTGACTTAATGCCATTAGTAGTCATGTCTCATGTTTTAAATACATGGTTAAATTATGTCCCTGCAGCCATAATGCAGCCTACTTTCTCTCCATAAAACAGATTGGTGGGTGTTGCAGTCTAAATGTCTTTTCGGTACGAGACAACCGGTTATCTAGGATTCCTCCTGAAATATCACAAGCCACAGAACTTCATGTCCTAGATGTGGCTGGGAACAGGTAAAAACTCATGGGTATTACAAGTTCAGACTCTTCTGCAGTTTCATTGGAAAGGGATGCCTGGAATTGATTGGCTGCATCACCCTTCTTATGCTTGGGGAGAAGCACTTTCACAGTCCACTCCTATTTGCCAGCCTTGTCAATGCACTGCAAATTCTGCCAATGAAAGTGACATTCTGCCAGCCAGGGCAATGAGGCAGCTAGTGCAGTAGCTGGCAGCTGCATGCAAAGGCTGGCGGACACTATTTGGCAGTGGGAGGAATGGGAGCATTTCTAGGTGGGGAATAGAGAGGAAATGGGGGATGGGGAGGAAGCAGGAGGGGTGTGGATTAGGCAGCAGTGGCACAGGCCCTGACTTCTGCAGACATCCCCACCTCTCCTTGGACATATACCTAATATTGTAATAAAACAAAGAATTAAAGAGATTCATTGGAAAATTATTGCATTTCAACTTAAGTAAGCATTAATATTTAGACAGACTTTGTACATGGAGGTGTGACTTACAAAATATTAGATCTAATGCAGTTAATTCTGAGAAAGTCCATTCATGAAGAAAAGGAAATAGTGAAAGGCTAATGGTGCCTTACTGTTTTAATCTTGCCTGCATTCACTTGGACTTCACCTAAAAACAATGCCGATTCTTCGTGTAACACTGTAAGGAAATGCACAGAACATGAAGTGATTGATACAAGGGGTGTTGGTAGTTTGGCCCTCTCACAAACAAGTGCCACACTGAGCCAAATACCTGCATAGAATAATATACAAATCTGTTTATTTGTAAAGATTTGTAAAGATACAAATCTGTGTCTGTACACATTTGGTTGTGCCTCATCTTCCTGTGTGTACTAATGCAATGCAGCAATGATAAGCTGTCTTTGGAAAGAAAATGTTATGCTTAAATGTTGTAGAAGCCATGGGAGGTAGCAGCTGTGTGTTGCATCTGCATCAACAACAAAAAAGAGGGCTTAGAGTTTATAGTGGAATTAATTGCTTTTTCTTTTTGTGTGATATGCTAGAATTTCTTCCTTGTTTGCTCTACTAGGTTACTGCATCTTCCCATGTCATTGACTAGCTTGAAGCTGAAAGCGTTATGGTTGTCTGACAACCAGTCCCAGCCTTTGCTTACATTCCAGACAGACACAGATCCTGAAGCAGGGGAAAAGATTTTAACCTGTGTGTTGCTTCCTCAAATGCCTTCTGAGCCTGGTTGCCAAGGTAAATATATTTTGGAATCATTTTCACATGAAGCAAAAGTCAGGGTAATGAGAGAAAACTGTGATTTTCCACTTACAAAGTGTTGCATAGTTGTTACCAAGTGATTAAAAGGATGGCTTAATGACCACCACTGTCCTGTATAACTTATAAAATGTTGGTGAACAAATGTAAATCTTGCAGCAGGGAGCCGTAGTTCAGAGGTAAAATGCATCTGTTGCACACAGTGAGTCTCAGATCTAATCTCTGACATCTCCAGGTAGACTGGGAAAGACAGGTTTCCCCAAACTCTGAGGAATTCCTGCCAGTCAATGCTGTGTTGGATGGCCCATGATTAGACTCTATTTCTGGCATTTTCATATTATATGTTCATATGAACTTAATCCAGGAATAGTTTCTTCTTAATCATGATTCAGTATTTTGGATGTTCTTTAATCTTGCTGAAAGCAAAGTGGTTTGTTAGCTACATTAGGTGATCTGTTCCTTTTTGTCACTCATGACTGTTTTGTGTCATGGGAAACATATATACACACGTTGAGAGAAGAATAGCTGAAGTAAGAATTCTACGAGACTGGCGCATTGGCCCCTGTGCTGACTGTTTACAGACCATGACAATCGGAACAAAAATAGGAAGCTGTGTCTTTTGGCCTCTTTGCAAATTTAATGTGAATCCTGAGCTGGATACAAAATATTTGCAGCTGACCTTCTTGAGTGAGTGATCTGCAGTACAATCAAATATAGTTTTCATTGTTAGTTCATATCGTTGTCATCTGAACTGCTGAATATAAATGATGTTAGAAGTTAACTTCCAGCTTCCCATCTGTTCTTATCTGCTGTCATAATAGATAACCTACCCCGATGTGGTGCATTGGAGAGTTTGGTCAATGAAATGTCAGATGAAACATGGAATGAACGAGCAGTAAACAGAGTCAGTGCCATTCGCTTTTTAGAAGACGAGAAAGATGAAGAAGACAATGAAATGGTATGGCTTCTCTCAGGAAGCAAATGCTGCAGTAGGGTGGTATGCGTGGCTTGTTGAGCTGCTGTTCATCTGAAATTAATATGATGCCTACAGACTATATTATGTGCCGACTTGCTAAATATTTTTTATAAAAGCCCCTTCTTAAAGCAAGTGCTTAAAGGAACATTGGTTGTTTGAAAATAGAGATAATTGTTTGTTACTAGTTTCTTCTCTTTTTTGCTTTTTTTAGGATGATGCCCTTCAGTTTTCCAAAAATCAGGATAGAAGTAGGGACTTGTGGAAGGTGTGAGCTCTGAACCAGCTGTTCTTAGAGACAGCAACCCCTTGTTTGGCCTTTCCATTCCATTATCTCACCGTTCCGTTTTGTCTCCCCCCCCCCCTCAATCTCTTCCATCGCCCCTCCCTCATCTCATAACCATTTGCATTGATCTCTGAATATGGTACCCATGAGCTGGTGGGGCATGCGTTCCACTCAGATGGAAGACCTTGTTGGGAGCATCTGTCACTGTACTTATGAGACCTCAACTAAATGTCTTATTTGTGCTTCTCTAGATATTCTTCTGAAATAAGTAGATTCAGAAAAAAATATGCCTACTTGCAGCCAGTAGCGGCTTCCAAATGAGTGTACCTGTATGATAAACATACTTGTTGCATTTACCTGTTTAGGTGTATGCTGAAGCCATCAACATACACCTGAAAAAAAGAATCTGTGAAGCATTCTTCAGTATATGTTTATGCTTCTGGTATTCATTTGGTAATACAGTACACACATCTCATGCTCAGCTTGTTCTTTTTTCTGTTGCACACGTGATGGCTAATGATTCTAAGCAAGCATGGCCTCTCCATGGTTAAGCTCCAGGTCTGTTTGAGTCAATGCTTCTTGTAGGACAGTGCTCTTCAAATGGTGGGTTGCCACCCGCCATAGAGAGCAAAAAAGGGTCATTTCCCCTTAAGGGGAGTGGCCCCAGAAATTACTGCCTGATTGCAGCATCACAGGCATTTAGTGGCATGTGCCCTATCGGGGGGGGGGGGGGGGGGGGGGGTGCAGAAGGGTTGGGGAGGCCCACTGCCACCTCCACAGGCCCCCCTTGAAATAGCTCCGTGGCCAGATCAGAGTTTACTTCCTATTTCACGTGAAAAGCTCTGATCTGGCCATGGAGCTATTTTAAGCATTGAAGAGGCCTGCGGAGGTGGCAGCAGGCCTCCCCAACCCTTCTTGACCCCCCTTGGCCCCCCCAGGTAGGGCACATGCCCCTAAATGTCCATTATGCCGCAGTAGTGGTGGCACTGCCAGGTCCTCCCCCTGCCTTGCCCCTGCAGGCACTTACAGCGTCTTCAAAATCAAAGTAGGATAAATTCTCCTTTTTTGTTCGCAGTACAGCTGAAACCTTGATCATTATGGTGGGGGTCAAACACTCCTGTCATGCCCAGTTCACCTAACGCTGGTACAGAATGATAGCACAAACGTGTACAGGTATACCAGGATTAGTTGAAACCAGTTTCAGTTCACTTGTAGTGGTTTTCAACATTAACAGCTGATCAATATTCAAGACTCATTGTTTCTTAGGCCCAGATTAAACATGATAATGGGCGTGCTAAAATGGGGAGGGGAAAGAGGCACAGGGTTTCTGTGCAGGTTTCAGTCGGCAAGTATTATATATTTCCTATAAGTACATTTGCTGTGTGGGCAGCAGTTTCGTACTTGTGTAGCATGTTTCTCAGGCCATGGACCTGTGTTTCCCAATACTGTACAGGTAAGGGATGACAGCCCAACCTCAGATTTGATGCTGGACATATACAATGAACACTCAAACATGCAAAGGGGAGTTTTCTGAGTGGATTTGCTCATCATCATGTATTTGGCCTTAGACCAACCACTTCAAAACTTCTCAGTTCATATAAGACCAAAATACCCACTGACCTCTTAGTCTCATTTTTGTTGGTTTTTGCTTTTTCAGAACAACTGAAGATAAAATTGTTACTGCACAATGTAATGGCAGCTGTCCCAAGTCAGAAATGCACGTGATGTGGCATGCTTTTCACAAAAGTGCTTCTTTTTCTAAGCAGAATTGCATTTCACATCTGCTTATGCAAAATATGTATTTATTTGAAGAATTTATATCCTGCCTTTCCCATGCGGAAGCAATGCTCAGAATGGCTTACATGGGTAGGGTTAGTGTAAACCACCGTTCGTCAATGGTTTGTTGGTTTGTTTTTACAAATATACAGTATTCTGTGATTCACCAAATCCTCAGTTACCAGATCCTGCCTTCGCAGTGTGGTTATATTCCTGGCTGCATACTAAATACTAAAATATATTATACAGTATATTCAAATTTTTTAATGTTGGCAACTAAGATTGCTCATTTAGGACTACATTTTTACCACAATTCATGCATGTCTAAGCTTTGTCTCCAGCATATATCCACTCTACTGAAATGTGCATATCCCCTTTCTATGTTAGTGTTTACTGTACAAACATTTTGTGTGTGTAAAGTATGGTGGTCCTCAATCACCTATAAGTCATAGAGGCAAAGTACATGCTTTAGAAGCATATGAAATTGATGTGAAATTGGTTCTCTCCCCCCTTGGAAGAGCAGGTCACAGCACAAATTGCTTTTGCAATGCCTTTGTTTCAAAAGTGGTTTGCCCTGTATCATTGTAGTGAGGACTGCTATTCAAGAAAAACAAGCTGTATCATTCAATAAAAGATTCTTTTACCCTGTGCTGGTGAAACAGTAATAACCATGGAAGACAGATGAATAGATAGCCATATGAAACTTGATGATAAAAATGGCCAGCTGGTATAATTGCTATGGAAGCAATACTACCACTGTAAAACACTCGCAGATTGAGAACAGCTCTTACTGCTGACTCCTAGCAGAAGTCTTTTTGTACCCAAAGAAGTGATGGGCATTTTTATGGGAGAGCCTTGAGCCTTGGGCGTTCATGTGAAAATATTTTATTTTTGTGTGTGGTTTTCCCCTTCATGCATATTGCTTCTCTGGATCATGGCTGGTGTATCTCGAGCTACATCCCTCACCCACATTTGTTGATTTAGAGCAGCCATTTTCAACCAGTGTGCCTTGGCTGCAAATGCTCCATAGGTGTGGTGCTGGAATTTGGGCAAGGGTAATTTCTTAGTAGGGCTGTTGGGGGATGTGAGCCCCACACCAGCAATACAGTGTGCCTTGCCAATGGTCAAAACATTGATGTGTGCTTTGACAATTTTAGCACCTCGTCAGTGTGCCATGAGCTGAAAAAGGTTGAAAATCTCTGATTCAGAGTGAACAGCCATTAAAGAGAGAGCTGGTTCATGGGTATCATGAAATGCAAATATAGGTTACATAATCGCTAAGTCTGAAAAACAATTTATAAAATACAAATACACACAATATATTTAAAGGGGAGATACGAGCAAAATCACTTACTCCACTGTTTGTTTTTAGAGGACACTTCTAAGGCGAGCTACTCCACACCCTGGGGAATTAAAGAACATGAAAAAGACAGTGGAGAACTTGCGGAATGATATGAATGCTGCTAAAGGACTGGATTCAAACAAAAATGAGGTCAATAATGCCAATGACAGAGTGACCACTTCTGTGTAGAGGCGTGGCGTCCTCCGGATGTTCACCTCCTGTGTCTTCCCCTCCACTCACCCACCCATCTGCTGTTGAATCGTTTCGGTTGCATCCTGGAATATCATTCAATCAACCCTCGTGTATTTAACCAGAAATCCAACTCATCTTGTCTTCGTGTCATTTTTTTTTTTTTTGGAAGGTGCCTCTCGCTGGAAGAAAAGTGTCTTAAAGAAAATTTTTCAGTCCAAGTGTTTGATTATGGAAGGGGGTGGTGCACTGAGATGTCTCCCTACAGTCTTGTTCTTTGCTTGCATAGCTCCTGTTTGGTTGTTGGTGACTTGCACCCATAATTTTCAATGCTGTCATTTTAATAGATTTTAAGGGTTTTGTTCTGTTGTGTTTTTTTTTTAACAAGGGGGCCTGTTGCACTGTACTACAATCATGCCTCTCTTTTACAGGGGAGTTGCCTGCTGTGTTTTTTTTTTTTTTTTCAGAAGTGCTGGAGTATTTATACTGCCCTGTTTTGACCTCTGGTGGGGGAAAAAAAGAATGCTATATGGAGAATTGATGCTTATTTTTACCTCTGTGGCAGCTCACGTGGTGTAAATTTTATAATTTTTGTATAGAAGTCTCATAACAAAAATAATGCATTTCATTTTTAAAAGAAACTTTAAACGGTACATTTTACTATTTGTGGAAGAAAACAGGTTCCGTGGATGTTCATGTTTGTCATTCTACTTGTGCCTTAATGCAGCCTGTTGGATTAGTTTTAAACAAAAATCTAGGTACAGTAAGATTTGTTTAAATGAGGGCTCCTCTTCAGATGTGCTGCTTTGCAAACAATTAATTTGACAGGTTTCCTGTTTGTTTTTTTAAAAAAGCCTTGTTTTGCAAAATGTTTATTTTGGTTTAGTGATGGCATTAGATGCTCAAATTGCCACTGCCTTGCAATGTGATGCACTCACACACTTTTTTTTTAAAAACGGACTTCAAAAAGTAATTGCTTTTGTCTACAGCAAAATTGCAATCATTAGGACTTCAGGTATCCACTTTTAAATGTGCCATTTGTAAAACTAAAAAAAAATCATGAACAAAATGACAACAGCAAGAGCACAAGGTGTGAAAATGATTTTTATGTACTATGCAGGCATGATATTCTCAAACATACTTGGAAGGTTTTATATCTATATATAAAACCTAATAAATAGTAAAAAAAATAATAAATGTTAGTGGCTCGGTAACTTATTTATTACTGAATTGCTATTAAAGTGGATGTGCGACTTAGAGTACAGTATCTGAGTTAATTGAACATGAAATTGGGTGAACTCCGGAAGCTAGTGGAGGACAGGGAGGCCTGGCGTGCTGTGGTCCATGGGGTCGCGAAGAGTCGGACACGACTTAGCGACTGAACAACAACAACAACAACAACATCTGAGTTAATTATATTTCATACTATTTGCTGCTCCTTGCAAACCTCAAATATTACTGGTTTTGTATGTGGATTCAGATTGGCTTTGAAATACTGCCTGCAGATTCAAGCAGGCATTGGCAGATATTACATTGGTAGAGACAGATTCTTTCAGATGTAACAGATGTTTCTTTAACTTTGATACTGTTAGCACCCTGACCCAAAAATGGGTAACAGGGCGGTTCAGCTTTTTGAGAAAATTAAATTGTGGTTGCATTCAAGCCATTCTGTGATGAGGAATGAAAACTGACCTGTGGCTGTTGATTTAATTGTACAGCCAAATGGAAATGTTCAAATTGCATACTGTGCTATTTACAAGCCTGCAGGCAAAGTAAGAGGGAAAAAATGACTCAGGTGAATTTGTATTTCTAAACAAACTGCCCCTCAAGAGTCTTACGCTTTGTGGAAGAAACTAACCAGAAGAATGTTTTTTTAACTTTTTTTTAGAAATGTGTTCATTAGGATTTAATTAAGAGTATGGGTTGTTAGCCCTGTGTGTTTCCCCGAGCTACGGTATAAGCAAGGAAAGAAGCAACTTAATTAAATTGTCCTTCTAGTTCCCTGGTTTTTCACCGGATGGAAAAAGCTCCACTTTATACCATTTAAATTGGTTTGAGTGTTCCTTTCCCCATCAATGACATAAAGTAGAAGCAAGAAAATAAACACGCAAGTGTTCCCAATCATTTGCAGGGAGAACCTATGCAAGATAATAAAACTATCTCCATCACTCTTGTAATATTCATACCTTAGGAAAACTATAATCTTGCCTTAGGAAATCTGTGTCTATTTTGGAAGTGGGTTTTTGCGGCACTGTTCTCGGAAGATCACATTCACTGCTTTCTGCGAAACACTGCATGTCAATGCTTCCCAACATCTGGGTTGTGATCCAGACACAGTGGGTTGCAATCAGCACCCTCTTTCCTGCCCTTGTTGGTTTGGTTCCAAATAGGAGCTGTTCCAGAAGTCCTATTACTTAGCAGAGCCTTTGGAAGTCTCTCCTGGCCCAGTGATCCACTCTGCAGGCCTCAGATGGTCCTTGGAAGCCTCTGTAAGCCACTTCTGATTTTTCAGAATGACTTTGTTTGCTTCTGAAAACAGTGAGTGTCTTAAGGGGGCTTCTGGGGCCATTCAGAAGCCTGTAGCATGGGTTGCCAGGCCAGCAGAAGTCTCCAGCATCACCAGGAGCATCACAACCCCACGCAGAGGATGTGATGGGTTGCGGCAGTTCATGGTTTGGGAACCCCTGCTCTATGTGGTGGTGGTGGTGGTGGTGGTTGGTAGCAAAACTGAAAGTGTTCTAAAAACGAGTGGTTGCATACTTGGTGCTGAAAGAACGTACGGATTCCAGATCAAGTGAGACAGCTTGTGGAGGATATTCCTGAGGATAGGTGTCATTTCAGTAGAAGAGGCCCTGTCTCTGATCACCACTAGCCTTGCTTTTGAAGGCAGGAGGCACAGGAACCTGGAGAAGTACTTCTGAGGATGAACTCAATACCCAGAAATGGTCATGCTGGAGAAGGTAATGCTTCAGGAATTTGGGCCCGATGCCATTAAGGCCTTTAAGAAGTAAGAACTAGTTCTTACTTGGGATTGTATTTTGAGGCAGACCAATATCCACTGCTTAAGTTTGACATGAGGTTTCTTCAAAGGGAATGCCAAAAACTGCATATTGAAGATGCAGATAATTATATGATACACTTGCTTAGGTCTTAGACTTTCTGATTCTTTTTTTAGCTTTTGTTTTGAGATTGTTGCTTCACTGTTTCTAATCTATTACTAATTACTAAACCTAATCTCTTTAGGTTTTATTGTTACTATTGTGTATTAAATCCCATCAGTCTTTTGATTGCAGAGCAGGGTATATAATAAATAAATTAAACCAGTTGGCAAGGACACTAAACTGAACATGAGGTCATCCAACGACTGTTCGTATCTCCCAAGCCACCTAGATAGTCTGAAAATCTGAGTTGCAATTTATGTCCACTAGGAAATTCACTGTACAAGAAGGCTTGTTTCAGTTATTGCACTGCAAGTCGGTTTTGCATTTTCCAAAAATGTGTATAGTAGTTGATTGAGTGTCAGAAAATCAAACAGAAAGCTGTATTATGTCATACATAATATGACTGTTGGATAGGACGAAATTCCTGACGGTAAGAACAGTTTGACAGTGGAACAAATTGCCAAAGTGGATTCTCCCTCACTGGAGCTCTTTAAGCAAAGGCTTGACAGGCACCTACTGGAGCTGCTCTAGGAAGATGTCCTGCTACAAGCAGGAGATTGGACTTAGATGACTTTGTAGGTCCCTTCTAGCTCTGTGATTCTATAACACTCGGTATGTACATTTATTCAGTCTATCCCAATAAGCACCAGATGCACAAATTGCATTGGAACAGCCAATTTTATAACATACACATCCCCTGTTTTAATAACCATAATAATTCAAAAATACATTGCTGATGTCATGGGAATGCAGAATTAGCACCCAAGACAATTGGGAAAGAGTCTACCTGCATGTGGGAATTGGCCCCAATTCTGAATCCCTTAAGCTGCTTCATCAAGCATCATTTTGCATCTAAACACTAGTTTGATCTGTCATAGCTTTTTCTTGTTTGTAAGTTATTAAATAATAAATAACAGTCAGCTGAAATAAAAGGCATGTTTGATGTTAGCAAAGTCTGGAAAGCTCCAGGTGCAGCTGTTGGATATCGATTCAACAAGGAGGGCATATGTGCACTTGTTAAATTTGTCTAGTGTCACTTAGCAACTAATTGTGCTGGAATTCAATGTCTTTGAACAAACTCAAATTAAAAGCTGGCAGGCAAGTTCCTACCATACTGTGTTTTAGTCCTTCAGTATCAGAACTGTATCTGTGCTTCAGTATCTGCTGTACCTCTTCCAGCTGCTTCCCAGCATCTGTGCCTCAGCAGTACATTGTTTTTAAGACAGCTTTAAATTATGAAGGGTGCAAACGGATTTGGAACTAAAATGTAAGTACCTGAAAGAATAGTCAGCATTCCACCAGTGGGTCGAGAGACAATTTCAGGTGGGTCACGAAGCACCTAGAGCAGCCATATTGAAAATATGGAAAGATGGGATGCTGGAAAGGGGGAGGGCCATGTGGTTGTTTTGCTTTGTCAAGGTGGAAAATAGGCTTTTTTCTTTCTGATTCACTTTGCTGTTGGAAAATGGGTGAGAAATCACTCAACTTAGTGCTGCCTTCTCAGGAAAGCAGCAGACTCTGGCATCATAATGATGTCGCTTCTGACTATGACATCACTTCTGGTGGGTCCCAGACAGATTGTCATTCTAAAAAGTGGGTTACAGTGCTTAAAAGTTTGAGAACCACTGTTCTAGACAGCAAAAAGATAACCGTGTTAATTTTGAAAATTGAAACAAATTTTCTGTATAACAAATCATGAGTATACGTATGTAATGTTCCTAAAATCTAATTATTACCCAGTATTACTGGATGCAATGTTGGTGTAGTGGTGCACGTGCGGGATTTGGGAGGTGATAAATCTGTTATATTTTTGCTAACACTTAAATAGGGTATATGTGATGGGAATAAGTCTTCAAAAGGTCCCTTTTTGGATTAATCAGAACCACAGAGTAGGATACTGTGGTGTTTGTAGAGGCTCAGATTACTACAGTTTCATGAATTGACCAATTCAAGGAGGTGGAAAGATGCTTAGCTACCATGCATGGAAATATACAGTCAAGATGTCTGCTGCAGATACAGTTGTAGATCTCCGTGTACAGTATTAATGTTGAATAGGTCAGTTAAGAGCAGCCTGTGTTGAAAATGTTGTTGAAGTGCAATGGCTGCTCTTGCACATGGAACGTGCCCCTTTATGTTGCAGTCATCAAGGTGTGGCCTCTTGCACATGTGAACTCCCTCTTAGATGCAACGTGGGGCATGAGCTTGCACCCTAACCTTTCTCACCCATGAGAAGGTAAAATGCAGTCAGCTTGCCTGCTCAGCCACAAGGGTCTTCCTCCTCCAGTTGGTGACCCCAGGGGCATGGCAGCCACACAATAATTCCCCACAGTCTCCAAGTCTTACTTCGTTCCAACCACAGTCCTGTCCGTCCACAACCCTTTCCCACCTCTCTGCACCCACATCACTTCTCCTCCCAGGAGTTCCTTTTATCCCTAGGGGACTTGTTATTCCCAACTGGCTGCAGTTGTGAACTAGTTGCAGTCAAAGGCTCTGGGGTAATTCTTGGCTGACAGACAAGGGACCACTGCTGATACCATTCCCTATCTCCTGGGGTAATCTGCAATTTCCGTAATGATTATCCCCTCCCTCTAGGTTAGTTTGTTATGTTCTTGCAAGGAAGAGGCAGGAAACAGTGTGTGTGTTTTGCCTCCTCTTCCCTCAGATTCTCCTATATGCCTTGAGAGAAGAGCAGCGTAACTGCCTGGAAGTAATACTTGGGATTAATAAAAGAGCCCGTTTCTCCCCCCACAATAGTTTGCACAGTACCTCAGCAGCACAGCTGTCTGGAACAAAAGAGAGCACGTGGTCTGAAAGCTCATCCTGAAAAGAGCCTGTTTTCCAGGGAGCCCGTTTACCTTTTGCAAGTGAATGCACAGTCCTCACATGTAGAGGTTGAAGAGCTCTGCTGAATTCAGCTTATGTGTTGCACTAAACACTTGCTTACTCATGAGTAAGCGCAACCTTCAGCTCCTTTTCGCTTTCTATAAGGTTCAATACTTCTCAGCTTAGAGGAAGGGACTTCCTTCTCGAGTGTTTTTGGGGCCTACGTTCATCGGATCTGGATCATTCTCGCAGTGTTACATTCCTCTCAGCCTGCCCTTTCCAACGCACCATGGCATGGCTGCCTACTCATGAGTAAACACACATTGTGGCTCAGTTTCACTTTCCATAGGACTCCATTCATTTTCCTCAGCTGCTTCTGAGCATGCTCAGAAGGCTTTGCAGCTCCCTGGCTTACTTGGAACAGCTTGGGTATCCACCTAGCATGTAACTTTAAGGTATTTACTGTATTCCCCTGAATATAAGTCGGGCCAGGTTTTTCTAGTCAATTTTTAGGCATAAATTTATTGACTTATTGGTGATTATATATAGTATTTCTGTCATTTTCCAATAGCAAAGAGAATCAAAGAAAAAGCCTATTTATAATCTTGACACAAGCAAAACAGCCACACAGCCCTCCCCCTTTCTAGCATCCCCATATTTTCAATATGGCTACTCTATTTGCCACCCACCTGAAATTGGCTCGTGACCCACTGTTTGGGAAAAATTGTCCTACAGTATGGTTTATGAATTACTTAAGACCTGCATTCTGTTACATCAAGTAATCATTTACCTCAAATTACAGAGGGGTAAAAAGTCTGTTCTTCTGAGGATGTTGGACAAATATCCTCACAATAGACTCCATTTCCTACAGGGGAACAACCTTGCTCTGTTGTGTCACTGATCTTGGCTAATATAGGATTCAAAAGATGCAGTTACACTTCAGAGTCAAAAACATGGCAGAAACCTAGTTGGGTTCAGTCTTGTGTCTTATTTTACAAATGCATATACAACAGAAACCACTAGATGGTGCCCTTACAGACTAGAAATGCTATAAGCTCCATAATAAATAAATAAATAAATAAATATGAACATATAAATCAAGACAGTTGAGCCAATCTGAGACGATCCTTCTGAAATCCATAGAAAACCTACTGATTTTTTTTTTTTTTGAAATATCCCATTATTTTCCCTGTTACAAACAGGGGATTCCTGAGTTTGTCTTGCTGATACAGAATAAAATCTATCACCAAACTCTGATTGTGATTTTGAGATATTCTGGATTTATTCTATAGTCCACCCCTTCCCCGGAGTGATGGGTAGGTAAAAACAAACAAACAAAAAACCCTAGAAATGGAAAAATATTTAATTGTAATTTAAAAGACTTGGCATGTACTCAGACTTGGCATGTACTCAGATGTCCAGCTTGTTAAGAAATATAAGAATGAGAGTTGAGAATTCCAAGAAATAATTCTATCATTTGTAGGAGAGCTACCGATGACTAGATACAGGTGGGCCCCCATACCCACAGATTCCGTATCCATTGTTTCAATTATCCACAGATTGGGGAGGGGCTCACCCCCTGTGTGGATTGCTAAAAATAGTCTTGCTCCAGCTTGGGGCAGGGGATATCCTCTGTCTGGGATGCAGAAAGTATTAAGAAAAAACTGTCAATCTTGGCTGACAAGGTAACAGGGCAAGCTGCAGAGGGACATAACACACCCCATACCACCCAACACACAACGCGCGCGCGCGCGCGCACACACACACACACACACACACACACACACACAGAGAGAGAGAGAGTTACCAGATGATATTTGAGAGATGCTGTCCCTCCCACCTTCTTCTGCATCTGAACATTCCATTAAGGCTGCAATCCTTTTTTTCCTGAGCTGCAAATGCCTGTGAAAGTGAGGGGGAGGGGTCGCTTTACACAGAAGCCCAGGCTTCTGGAACACTCAGCATTCTGTCCCCTCTCTAAGAACACCAGTGCTGCAATCCAACCACACTTCCTTGGGCGTAAGCCCCATTGAACACAATAGCACTTACTTCTGCACAGACATGCAGCGCATTGCACTGTAAGTCATCAAGAAGTAGGTTCTCATGAACTGTTAACAGTTTACACGTGGGGCCTTTGTGAGAGTTCCATGCCAGGAACCATTGCGGAGCAAAATAGTCCTTGGGTAATTGTCCCTAGACCCCACCCTTCTGAGGCCCACCAAGGCGGTGTGATTTGCAAGTGGCTTCCACAGGGCTGAGAATGGGGGTTATTCCCCCCCACCCTGCCCTCCAGACATGACAGAGCACACAGCTCCTTTATGTCCAGATGGTGGGGTTAGGTGGGGTGGGGGGAATATCCTCTATTCTCAGCCATGTCAAAGCCACATTTGCACGCAGATTCTCTGCGGCTGAAAATGGGGGGATTTTTCCTGTGCTCTGCTGTGTCGGGGGTGGGTGGGTAATCCCCCACTTTCAGCCCCAGAGAAGCCATAGCTTCCACGCAGCTGAGAATGGGAGATTCTCAGCCACACAGAAGCCACGTACAAACCGGCTTTGCTGGGGCTGAGAATGGGAGATTCCTGCCATTACCGCCCTCCGGACTGGTGTCCAGAGGGTGGAGGGGAGGACAACCCCCCATTCTCAGCCACAGGGAAGCAGTGGCTGGGAATAGGTGATTCTCAGCCACACTGAGGCCTCACAACACCTTTGGAGGCAACCAGAACAAAATGGGTCCAGGTGACCCATCTTGAGCCAGATGGGTCACCTGAGGCTTCAGCTTGAAGCCTTTGAAAGCAACCGAAGCCGTGCTCTGGTTGCCTCCACTTATGAGGCCTGCCAAGGCTGCAAGGAGGACCCCTGTTAAGTCAAAACTGAGGATGTCAAATCCACGGATAATTAGGCTCAACCTATACATATTAAGACACAGTGTATAGAAGTTAAGATTTTGAGAAGAATCTGTTCTGCGTTAAAACTCACCTTTTCATAATGCCTTTATTAGCACCAATTCCGCACCCCCTCCAGTTCTTAGAACTCCTCGTCAGATTGGATGTTAAGAAAAGCAATGATGGGTCTGGTCGACATCTCCCAAAGGTCTGCATTTTATAAAAGTCTTCCAAGAGTCAGGAGGATTGATGCATATTGTACTGACCTTGGCTTATCTAGGCTCGCCTATTTGTATACATGACTGGCAGCAATGAGGAGGGATTTAGAGAGAATGGAGCAGGGTGAAAGCAGCTCATGGGGTGGGAACTCTGTCCCACAACCCTGGAGTTACCAACAGCTACTGATTGGAAGGACATGGTCTCTTTACTGCAAGGTTGAAGGGGAAGGTACCACCATAGGGGGGAAAAGCCTCTAAGGAGCACAAGGTTTTTGGTTTCTTCTGTCCAACATATTTCACTTTAAATCTCTTATCAGGGCACTGTGGAAAGAAGACACACTATTTTCAATAAGCGTTGTTACAAAATCTGTTTTGCAGCTTATGTGTTTTCCTTTTTGTCTGTCCATCTTGTGCAGGTGACAGTATCTTCTGTTTGGCTCACCTGGTCAACATGTTAGTCATCAGGTGGTAACCCTCCCATTGCCTATTCACTTCTGACAGTGGGTGGTTCGCTGGCTCTTCAACAAGGCCACAAGATTATTTGGCTGGAGCATTAACCTGTGTGGGAAGCCCTCCACTCTAGCTGATTCCCGCTTCACAGTTATTGCTTTCTGAGTGTGCATGTGTGGAATTAAATCTGGTAACAGCTTGCGCATTCACCTTTCTTGCAGGACTCTGTTAAGTGGCTTCCAAAATCTCCAAAGCTACACGGCAGTCACAACTGGAATTCACAGGGCTCTCACCGGGCCTCTCTGAAGGGAAAGGAGAGCACCCCAGGAAGCGGTCTATACAAATTCAGCTCAGCTAATGAGAAATGGAAGGAAGGACGAATCAGTCCTGAGCAGGAAGCTGAGGAGCTTGACGATCCTGATGAGGATGTAAGTTTTGCTCTGGCACTAGGTGGTCAGTCCACTTCTGGATCCATATTCCCACTTATGGAAATAAAAGTTCTACATCTATGTGGGTCAGGTGGTATGTGGTACAATATTGATTCTACCTTGCATCTAAGGGTGCAGTCCTAACCAATTTTCCAGCTCTGAGGTAAGGGAACAAAAATTCCTTTACCTTGAGCAAATGAAGCCTCCGTGGCTACCCTCCAACTGCAGGATACAGCACATGCCCCATTGGCCTAGCTAGGTCAGTGCTGGACAGTGGGTTAGGACTGCACCCTAAATCTTCAGAAGAGTGTCTGGAGTTCCGTGCAGGGTAATGCTTCTGTGCTTGCTTCTGAGTACAGAAGGAGAATACCCCTCATGCCTGGGAGCTTGTGTGAGTGGGTTACTTGTGTGAGCACACCACTTCTCAATCAACACAGGAGGACCTTGTGTTCACTGAAGCATTCCTATGGATGCAGCTTGTGTGTTTCTAAATTGGCTGTCATTTTCTGAATGACTCCCCTAAAGTCTCATGGTCTGGAAATACACCAGACACACATGCCAAAATTGGCCTCCTACTGTTGCAAATACCTGCAACTGCACCGACAGCTATAGTCTGCAGACACGATGGGACATTTAAAAGAATCTAGGCAATGAGACACTACCGATGTCTCACTTATTGTGCCCATGAGTTGGGGAAGGCCATAACTCCCAGGTAAGCTTAGGTCTCGGCACATCTCCGTTACAACTTGCCTGCCTTGGAGGCTGTGCTTACATGTGTATGGTGGTGGAGAGGAAGAGGATGGGACTGAATGCAGAAAGCAGGAACAGGACTCCGCTTGTCACTGGCAGATTCACATTCCAATCGCTGTGTTCCTTCAGTGTGACTCCCAGTTGGCTTCTAAGTTCAGCAAAAATGCCTCTTCCCTCCTACCAAAAAATGTCATTTGGTGACTGCTAATATTTTTCATCTGTCTTAGAATATAGGAAGCAATGTGCCTTCCTGCCCCACTAAACATTCACCAGATTATTCAGAGATTATCAATACTTGACCAAGGAATGTATTTCCAGCACCGCTAGCTAGTCTGGTTTTTTTGGGGGGTGGGGTGGGGGAGTAAAGGTGCCTCAGCAGTTGCTTTTCTGGCAAAAGTTACTTTTATTCTCTCCAGTCATTGACAGGAAGAATTGGAAAATGCCAAAGCTCACTCTTGATTGATAGTTGCCATTCCTTGGACTTCCACAGTCCTATAGATAGAGCTATACGTATCTGAGGACACAATCCTAACCAACTCTCCAGCACTGGGGTAAGGGCAATGCTAAGGAAACAAGGAAGCAAACATTCCCTTACTGTGAGGAGGCCTCTGTGACTGCCCCCCAACTGCAAAATGCAGCACATGCCCCATTGGCACAGCTATGTCAGTGCTGGAAAGTTGGCTAGGACTGTGCCCTGAGTTTCAGAAGAAAGGATTGTTTTCTAAAGCTTTAGCTAAGGCCCCAGTTTGGGGATGGGACTGTAACTCAGTGATGACGTTCATGGTTGGCGCACACAAAAAATTCCCTGTTCAGTCTGTGGCATCTTTAGCAAGGACTGGGAAAGGCCTCGTCGTGAAAACCCTGACTGCTACAAACCAGCATAGACAGCCCTGGACTAGATCAAGAAATGGTCTGACTCCATACAAGTATGTTTGTATGTTCTTAGGATTTGTAGAATACGAAGGAGCACTGCAGTCCTGTGCTCTCTTCCAGCTTCACTTAGTGGTATGTCTGATTTGGGGCTGCATTTTTTGATGCAACTTCATGGTATTTTTACCATCAAATACCTTGATGGTATTTTTTTCCTGACTCGGTATGCATGATTGGATACATTTTATTTGTAGTGCCCTGCTTTATGTTCAAGACTATTTGTATCTGGTGCCCGCTTACAATGATTGTCTTGTGTGTTTACAATATTGATGCAAAACAGGAGCCGGTATCCAAATTCTCAGGGAGTCTCTTTGACTCAAGCAATAATATTCGAGACCCAAGAACTGCTAGAGTTGCTCTTCAGCAGGAGAAGCAGAAAGCGGCAACCAAGGCAAAAGCCTTCCCTGGGGCTGGCAATAAGCAGCAAGGGCCAGCTGCAGTGAAAAGCAACTTCCCAACAGAGGCCAACAGGTTCTCAAAGGAAACCAAGGAACAAGTCCCAGGAGCGGCTGATGGAACCCAGCCACCTTTGAAGGTAACACATGGCCATGAAGGTGGCTGTCCATCCTCATTTAGCTCCCTAGAATCAAAAGCAAGTCAAAAGCAGGTGATTGTCTACCATCTATCTTAAAATCCATGTACACAAAGTCCAGTCCTGCTCACAGGGCCTCAATGGCAGTCCCTGATTCCTAATTATGAGCACAACAAATGGGCAAAACCAGACTTTCTCACTAAGCCACTGGAGCAAAGAATTGTGGGACTGCATCCCTGAGGCTGCCAAGCTTTTGTGCTTCTGTGGGGCTACCTAAGATGGAGACATTTGATTGCTCCTCTTTTCAGGGTTTTCTCGTTTTTGCATGGGCTTTTTTCCCCTGCGACTTTAACCGTGAACTGCAGGAAATGAGAGAAGTAATTTTAAGAAAAAAGTGGAGTGAGTGAGTGAGTGAGTGTTGGTTACATATGCTGAGCATATAAAACAGATGTATTGCAAATTATTAATAGAAGCCATTATATGAAACAGTCCTGGAAAGCAGTCCTTTAACAAATAAGCTAAAACTATGCTATGGTGTTGAGGAAGCTGGCCTCATTGAACTTGATGGGGTTTACTTATGAGTAAACCATGCATAGCATTGTACTACATGAACAGTGACACTTTTCAAACTAGAAGCTTCCATTCATTATTTTTTCATGCAAGATTTGGATGATTTTTTTTGTTTTTTGCTTATAGGCTTTTAAAACCATTAGTATCTAAATTGTACCTTCCTTTTGGATGAATATGTTTCATCCATTTCTGCCAGATATTTCCGCCTCTTGTATGTATGAGATATTTTAGTATTAAGGCAAAATTTGCAGCAAAATTGTAAAGGCTGGCTCTTGAAAATCTTTCCAAATTATATTAAGAAAATGAGTATATTAAAAGCTTCTTTGTGACTAACCCCCCCCACTATTTGCTATAGTGTAGTTTTTAAAAACCCTGATAGTGACATAGTCACCCTATGTGACATAGTCACCCATAGTCATCTTCTTCTAGAAGCAACTGGGGATGAGAAGCAGTTTGGATTAGGACCAGTGTAAGGTGGAGCAAGTCTAACCCTTCTCCCACTATACTTCCCTAAGAGCTGCTTTTAGCTCAAAAGGGAAAATTGTTGACTTAACTGTAAAATGTATCCTGTGGCTATCTTTACAAAAAGAAAAGTTTTGGGGAGTACCTAATACAGATCTCCAGCGTAGTGTGTGGTTTTGCCCTCAGTTTGTAGAACTAATAAGCTAGTCAGAGAGCCAAGTGCTCCTGAAGAATAGTTGGATCTGATTTCAAAAAGCCACCATCCTTTACCCTCACTAAGGGTTGTCCCTGGTTCCTGCTTTTGAGATCACTGAGTTGAAAGATAACAGATAATATAACATGGTATTTCATTATAGACAGCATAAACATTTACCATTCCATCTTTTATTTCTTGTCTAAGCTAACTTTAAGCTAAGCTGTCTAAGCTGCTTCAGGAACTTTGAAGTTACGATAATGATAAAGGTGTTGCAGTTGACACTGATGTCATCCTAGTGAAGAATGCGTCAGCTTCTGAATGGCAGTATTAACTCCAATTTCCATGGTAGTTCATTGAGTTCATTGAGTCATGCATCAATATGACCGGGGAGAGCAAAGGGAGTAGGTATGCACAGAGTGAAGTACTCCAATTGCATGCTGTATTTTTGAGTTGATAGGCTAGTTTTCTAGGTGGGGAAAAGCCATTGATGGAGGTTCAATTGCACTGCATATCCCAATTCACAAGATGCAGGAGAATGCAGAGAGAACAGATGTGAGGGTCAACTCAGAAAGTTTGGGTGAGCACAATCACTCTCTGGTTCCATGACTTCGGCACTACAGAATAATAATAATAATAATAATAATAATAATAATAATAATAATAATAATA
>JAJKFI010000012.1:16172799-16192255 GCA_029204185.1 Lerista edwardsae | reverse complement strand
CACACACACACACACACACACACACACACACACACACACACACACACCCCTAGCCATTGCCAAACTCATTTCTCACCGAAATTCAAGGTGACTCCAATTGAAGCTTACACAGAAGGCCACCATTTCTGCCCCATCTGTTCATGTTTGCAGATGCTCTTTCTTGTTTTGGACAGTGCGTTATCATTATGCCACAGTTGAATGCTTCTGTTCATATCCTCAAGTTCTGTCTCTTTCCCACCTACAAGATAATTGGTTCTGTCCTATTGCATTTATTGCTTTGTCTTAGCCCATGAAGGCTGGGTATACTAATTTTTGTGTTTCTGCCAACCAAAGCATCTGGTTTTTCATGTCATTTGTTGTAGTTACTCCCTAGTCACTTTGTAAAATCTGGCTAATGTGATAAACTCTTGGGTGTAAAATTCTGTGGTTTCCCCCCTCCCCCTAGGGAATTTTAATAGCACGTGTTTGCAAAGATGGCCCAATCGACATTGCTGGGGTAGAATCTGAAGATGCTGTGTTGGAGGTAAGAAGATTTTAGTATCCTTGCTAGACTGGTCCAGAGAAATTTTAGTTATCCTCAACTAACTATTTTTCACTGCAACAAGGTAGTTGAACAGTTAATTTCAGTGGGATTGTCCAGTGATTTTTATTTCTAATTGGGGGTCTTGCTCTGTAAAGAAATGCAGCTTTTTCAGTTTCATGAGATGGTGCTGTTAGCAGACGTAATCAAAGAAAGGTCGAAACACAGCATACTCTCCAAACATGGTAGATGTGTATTAATTAACAGATGTCCAGATGCCAGCTGAACACGGGGCCACAGCATCTGTGTTGAAGCAATTGGCTTCATCATATTTAATTTAGAAAGACCCAGTTTCTGTTTCTAGCCTGTCCCCAGATTTTTGATAGCATGACTGGAGGACTGTTGATGTGACTTAGCAGAAAGCACCTCTCGCATCTCATTTGTCTACCAGTGGGTCATGTGATCAAAAACTGAGTTGCCAACTGACCTAAGATGAGCTACAAAAGTACTGGGGCTGCATCTTTTTCCTTCTTTCAAAAGTGTGTTCAAATTCAGATGGAGGGTGTGCATGTAGCAGCCTCATGCCTAGAAGGTGCTGTTGTATGAAGCACTGTTTTGATTGTGCTACTCAGGCTCAAAATGCCATGCAACTGTGTGGATCTTTTACCTTTAAAAACAAACAAACAAACAAACAAACAAACAAACAAACAAACAAACAAACAAACAAACAAACAGAAGCCTGGGGAACAGAAGGAAAGGACAGAGGTGCTTAACTCTTTCCCTTCTGGCATTTTTTCCACTCAAATTCTCCTGCTTTTCCACCAATGGGAGAATAGATATGATTATCCGTTTCCTTGTTTGTTTTAACAATGCTGGAAAAGTTAAGTGGCCTGCTCTACCTTTTTTCTTTCTTCTCCCCCTTTTTTTGTTGAAAGGATGCCCTTATTTCAGAACCCAGCACACCTGATTCTGGTCCTATTGAAACCGTGACAAAAAGTGTCCCATTCCAGACGATAAACCATGTTATAACGGTAAGTAACGAAGAGGAATGAAAACGATGCATTAAAAGCCATAGTGCCAGAGCACAAGTTGCTAATAACTGATTTTTGTAAAATATAATCAAACTTTTCCACCTTTTGCTCACATTTTTATTTTTTCTCCAGGCGGATAGATTTTAAATTGGCTGTCTGAGTCTAGGACTGACTCTTCTTTTTAAACAACCCAGCAGATGTCAGTGTTAGATGAGTTATTCTCATGCAAAATGTGCAGATACACTGTAGATGATGTTTACCAATAGTTTGCATTAATTGTTCTTTTTCCTAAAGCAAACAGCAAACTAATTTGCTGCAAAGCAAATTACAAGCAGGGCAGGACATCTTTCAGATGCACGGTAAAGGATATCTTCAGAAATACACAGAATTTTCTTTGCAAAAAAAAAAAAAAAATTAAAAATACAGCCTGCCTTTGGCATTTACCAGTTTGATAAAACTGAGTACCTTTTCTGTAACTGGAATTCTATTTAATACTAAGAATATAAGAAGAGCCCTGCTAGATCAGGCCAAAGGCCCATCTAGTCCAGCTTCCTGTATCTCACAGCGGCCCACCAGGCGCCCCAGGGAGGCATGAGACAACAAGATGCTTGCATCCTGTTGCCACTCCCTTGCACCCGGCACTCTGAAGTAGCCTACTATAATATAAGGTTATATATAACCTTATATTAGCCTATAGCCCACAATGGACTTTTCCTCCAGAAATCTGTCCAATCCCCTTTTAATGGCATCTAGGCCAGATGCCTTTAAAAGATACAGATACTGTGCTCAAGGATTCTAATTCCCAATTTTGCTTAATGAAAATATTTCAATAATTAAAATAATACACTTTACATTTTGAGAAGCCAGTATCAAATACCGGGAAAAAACATGTACATTCACCAGTAAAACTCAGGAAAGCTACATGCCTTTGGCTAATAATTCCTTAGCTTATGTATTCATGGATGCATGGATTCAATCAGTGCACAGAGGTTCCTTTGCAGTCATCAATATGAAAAAAAAAATCCTGGAAGATTGAAAAACACTGATATACAATTTTGTATCAACTACCCCAGTGGTTCCCAAATTGGGCCTGTGGCCCAGTAGTGGGTCGTGACCCAATTTTTGGTGGACTGCAGAACTGACAAGGCATATTAACTATGTGCATCAACTATTTGCCTGCTACTGGGGGGGGTGGGTGGGGAAGAAGTACTGCTGCCCAATCACCATTATAGCTACAGAGCAGTCACTTGAGCAGCTGGTAAAGTGAAACTTTTTTAAAGGTGTGTCCCAAAGCTAAAAAGTTTGAGAACCAATGAACTATTGAAAACTAAATACCACTGCATATCAACAAAGCTGCTCAGATATTGAATACTGAAGTGCAATATGCACTGGGTGTCAAAACACAGATATCCGAATTTGGAGAACATTCAAACTTTCCAAGAATATCTGACATCAGAAACTGCAAAGGGGAATTTTCAGGAGCATTTTTGTGAGTGAATTCATGTCAGCTCTACCTAGACCAGCTATTTTTAACCTCTGTGCGGTGGCACACTGGTGTGCCGTGAATGGTCCACAGGCGTGCTGCAGGAATTTGGGGGAGGGTCCAAAAGCTGATGGAGTACCTTGACAATTTTAGCACCTTGTTAATGAGATTTAAAAAAGGTTGAAATCCACTTTCTCTTGTGCAATTCACATTTCTTCTCCCTCTCCCACCCCCACCCCGCTATGCACTCTTTTTCATGGTACACAAGATACCTCGAATCATCCTAACACGACCTTCCACTTCAGATGAAGATACTGATCAGTTAACACAAGACCCTGATGATTTTGAGCCAGAGGAGGCAGAGAGTACAGAAGGCCATCTCTATTCAGACTGTTTAAATAATGCTTTTTATTCTCCTTAATAAAATATCATTTTTAGAAAACAAATATTTCTGGTATTTCTTGCTGCTTTTCTGTTGCTTTGAATATGCTTCGTTAGCATATGGTAACTCTTCCTTACTCAGAGTTCAGCTTGGTACAAGAGAATAGCTTTGACTTACTGGTAAACAACTAAGGGAAAGAGAAAACACTTTTTATTGGGGTTTTGTTTACATTTGGTCATTTCATCTCCTGTTCACATTTTCTGTATAAGGTCAAACTCTCATTTTAAAAACAATGAAATCCCTTTGATTTGAATCAAATCTCTTTTGATCTGAACATTTTCTTTTTATGGGTAGTTTTCTCCGAAATAAAATTCTATTGCTTTTCAGGGTAGTCAGTCACAGGTGCCTTTTTCATGAAAAAGAAAAATGAAAAAGAAAAAAAGAAATTATCTTGAGGCCACTTTCTTTGTGAAGGATTATAAGTCAATATTGCTTTTTGCACTACCTTTCCTTGAACGGCTATAAACTCATGCCAGTCTTTGCAGGACTAGGTTTCTCTGGAGAACTGAGAGCCACCAACATCATTGTCAGTACAACTGACAAATCTACAGGCCTGAGAAAGAGGGAGGCAGGGGACAAAGAGGTGTTTTTT
The DNA here is from genome assembly GCA_029204185.1 of Lerista edwardsae. Taxonomy (NCBI): domain Eukaryota; kingdom Metazoa; phylum Chordata; class Lepidosauria; order Squamata; family Scincidae; genus Lerista; species Lerista edwardsae. The sequence continues at coordinate 16,188,187 of JAJKFI010000012.1, read as the reverse complement.
GAGGCCCCATCTTGGTCTCCATCTTGGTAGAGAAGCTCCTGCCCTGAAGCTTACGCAAGTTTCAGTGTATGAACATCTTACTTTGTTTACATCGTATTCTGCTTTTTTGCCACCAGATGGTAACCCACACCTGCATCTAACTGCGTACTCTGAAATCTGTCAGCCACCCTCCCCATGAGACGGCTTGGCATAAATCCAGGCTCAAGTGGGTCCTCTCTGAAAAACATATTGTGGCACTCAATGTCGCTCTGCTTCTGCTCTCTAGAGGTGGGTGTCACATGCACCACCCTGTCATGCCCTGCAATGTTTTCCTCTTGCCGCCACGTGCCTTGTTATCTCACCCTTCTCTGTTGCACTGACAGAGCTGAGCAGTATTGTCCACAAAATGACGGCAGCAGCTGGCACTGTAGGAATGTGGACTGTGATCTCTCTCAAGATTAATCCCCCCCCCACCCTCAGATTCCACGCCAGCTGAAAGGTAGGAACTCTGGCAATAACAGCAGGCAAGCTCTGAAAGTGTTACGTTTCCATTGGGAAGCAATTGTACTTAATTTCTCTTGGGTGGTGCATCAGCCCAGGCCCATATTTGCAGTGCTTGAACCATGTGATGGAATGATAAAGGAAAAGGCCTCTGGGCTTGTCTGGAGTGCATTTCCCTCCTTACCCATAAACCATGGCCAGTTCCAGCATTTCTAGAATAGAGCTTCCTGATCGATGATGATCGACTATGATTACAGGCAGGGCTCTGACTCCTTTTGTCTAGAGATGTAAGGATTTATTATATACAATGCTAAAAAGAAACATGCTTGTAGTCTTGATTGGGGGCCTGGTTCAATGGGAGAACCCACATGTTTCAAGTATGTGGTCCAAAGGTAAGTCCCTGGTTACAACTCAGGTTCAAGGGCTGGGAAAGACCTTGATCTGACACCTGGAGGGGGGGACTACTTCCCTGTGGCTTGGGATGTACCACTTCAGTGAGGGGGGGGGAAAGAGTTAACAAATTCCCCCGCACAGCACTGTGGCCTCACTCTGAATCAGGACAGTTTTGAATTTTAATAAAGCCATGGGACATCCTTGATCCTCTGTCACATCCAGTTTGGCTTTAAGAACTGAATACTGATTCATAGTGAGGCTTAATATTAACTAGTTGACTTTGCTGACAGTGTTGGGATGAGCCATCATTCTGACTTGTCCCAGAGCTGTTTCTGCTGCTGTGGCCATTTTCTTATCTCAAGACTATGAGAATGTAAATCAACAAGGCTCACAAATAGGCACACTAGAATATAGGCACACTCATAAGTATTTATGAGTTCAGTTCTGCCTCAAAGGGTTTGGGGATTCTGTAGGAAACAGTGTCATGAGACCACCGACCTTAAGAATAGAAAGCAAAAATAACAGGTAGTACACCGCTGATAAAGTACAAATTGCAGCCAGGATGGTTCTGCTGTTGGACTTAGACCTGGAAGATCCACCTTCAAGTCCCCACTCGGCCATGAAGCTTCCTGGGTGACCTTGGGCCAGTCACTATCTCCAAGCCTAGCCTACCTCACAGGGTTGTTGTGAGACAAATAGGAGGTAACTATGTACACACACTGAGCTCCTAGGGCAGCACTTCACTTCCACACTGTTCCATTCAATTCCACTTAGCTATGCCATGCCATGGACTGCCGCACTTGATCCCAGCACATGCAATAGAGTTCCCCTGTGTGCACGTTACAAGTGTTTCAAAAGCATGTCCCGTAACCATATCTGGGGTAAACATGTAAGCTGTGCATTAGCTCATGGGTCAGCTTCTCTCTACAGGATATTGAATGCTTTGTGTACAAACCACTTTTCTGACAGTCAAGGATAAACTGGGGGCCAAAGTAGAGAGTACATTAAATGGAGAAAGTACAAGAAGTGGGCTTAAGATCCTGTGGGAGGAGCCAGCAATGTAATTGCTGCTTCTCGTGCCTGTGCTACCAAACCACATTGTTGAGCTCTTGCACATGGTTTCAGCATTCCTGTTAGCACAATGGTTCTCAAACCTTTTAGCATGGGGACCCACTTTTTAGAATGACAATCTGTCCAGTATCCACCGGAAGTCATGTCTTGGCCAGAAGTGCCGTCATTGTGATGTCAGAGCCTGCTGCTTTCCTGAACATGCAGCAAGAAGTTGGGTTATTTCTCAGTCATTTCCCAATAGCACAGTGGCTGCCTGGGGAAAAAAGCCTATTTACAACCTTGACACAAACAAGACAACCACATAGTCCTCCCCCTTTCCAGCATCCCATCTTCCCTTATTTTCAACATGACTGCTGTAGGTGCTTCACGACCCACTGGTCATACAACCAAACTGCTAACACCGTTTGGGAACCGCTGTGTTAGCAGAACCATGTGGGATGAAGCCACAGGGAAGTGGTAATCCCTGTAATGTAAAATCTGCCCCAAATTGCTTTACCATCCTAATTTGTCATCAGGGCCATATTCTTCTATGGCAGAGAATTGCAGGTTCTGGCCATGATTAAACTTTTTTTAAAAAATGAGGACTCCTGAAAAATGAGGATACTCTCTCACACAGCATCTGATCTTTTCTTTCTTGCATTTACTTCTAATAACCTCGAATGTACACTCAGTTTGAATATGGCGCTAGTCACTTTCACAACTGCGTTGATGACATTAGATGTACATACAGATGAGAGACTCCAAGGCACTCTCGGATCAAGGTGTGAGAACGCTCTCAGACAAGTTGTTCTTGCTACTGGGCATGTCTCTGCTGCTGGCCGATAGCTGCTTCCCAAAGCACTGTGGTGAATCACTTCCAAGGCAATGTTTGGTGTAGCAACCAGCGGGCGTGTTGATGTTGATGTTGTTGTTGTGAACTTTGGAACTTCAAGCAGAGCCAGGGAATGGGCCCCTTCCCAGCGGAGTTGCTAATATTGGACTCCTGACTTTATCAGTTACAAACTGCTGCCAGGTTATTCTTCTACAGCTAACAAGGCATCAGAGCTTGTGTCCCATGCTATGCAAAAGACTTTTCTGCTCTCTTATGCACTTGATTTCAAATCTTTTTTTTTTAATGTCATGCACATACAAAGGAATGGGGTGCTTTGTGGTTAAGGGTTTTAGGGCATGGCGTTTGGCAAGGTTTCAACTCCAAGCTTGTTCACATGCTTACAGTTAATTTATTATTTGATATGGTTCTATCAGCATGCATAATGCTTCACTGAGGAAACACAGATCCCTGCCCTGAGCATCTTGCAATCTAAAATTCACCATGTGGGAAATATGGAAGGGAGGGAGAGTGTATTTGCTATAAGGAGACTCGGGTCCTGTTGGGAGGAGAGAGGAATAATAATAACAAAAACAGGAAGAACAGCAATTCAGTTCTGTTAAATGGACTTAAGCATACATTGCTTCTGCCCTCAGGCAGACTGAATCATTTTTCAGTATCGTTTTTCTGCAGCCACTTAAATTGACATGGTGGTTCCACCCAAACTCCAACTCTGGCCACTGGTGGCCAGACAGAGTGACTTTCTGGTGAGTAAAAAATTCCTCTCACTGCTGCTAGGTGGACATGGCAAAAACCAGGGCTAGATTTGGGGAGGAAAGGCAGAAGGCCAAGAGCAACCACCTCTCTCTTCATAGACAACTTGGAGAGGGAATGGAGGAATGCTTCAGTCTCCAGCAAGGCTGAGTACTTTTATACCATCTGAGGCTGCTTGTCCTCACATCAAGCCACTGCCTTATTTCAGCAGGATGTAGCTAAAGGTGTGCAGGGGAGTGCACAGGGGAGACTGCCTGTTGCACACGCTATAAGTGCACCCACTTGTTTGCCCCCCCCCCCCGGCCTCTCCCATAAGGTGCACATGTGCAGAGATGAAATTCAGGCTGGGATTCAGACAGGATGGGAGCATGCACCATCCCTGTGTGTTGATGTAAAAGCAGAGTCTTGTTTAGTTTCCCCAGAAAGTAGGGGAGGAAACAGATTTTGCATCAGCTTACTCACCACCATAGTTTTGCCCAAGATTCTTTTGCTAAAGAAGAGGAGAGGGAAACTTTCAAGGAATTAGGCTGCTTTTGGAGGCTATAAACCTGGAGTGGACTTCTTTTTGTGGAGGACAAGAGTGTGCTCTCTAGGTGGGATTGTGCTGTGGCATAAATGAAGCCCACTGTGTCTGACGCATCGTTGTTGATGATGTGATCCATGCCTGTGCCTGAATTTTTTCCAGTAAAGGGGGTTTCCCTTGGCAACAGACCAGAATTGTTGTTTAAGTTCAAAAAGCTTTTGGGGACGCTGGACAAAAGTTCCACTAAGTTTAAGTGGAACTCAGTGCTTGTGCATAACCCTGCCCCCAAATTTCCATTTCCCTTCCAAAAGCATTTGAAGCATGTACTTTCATCCTACCTTTTAAACTTTAAAGAGAAGTTGGGGGGCAGGAACTCTAGATAAGAGCCTGTCCCTCTTAATTACAGATATGCTTGACAGTGATGACAAGGATTGAGGAGGAGGATGCCGCTGAGGTGACATTCGGTTCTGAGAACTTTTGCTTAGGCTCAACTCACCAACATTTTCTAATTTCTTTGGGGAAACCTGAAGCAGAGCATATTTCACACGTGCCAGGTAATTAAACTTCTGTCATGATGCGAGAGCTCGTGTTCACTCACTTATTTGATGCCAGCAGGACATTTATTGTTATCTGAAGCCAGTTGCTTGCCTTCCCGCCAGGATTCTATTTGTGCATTTTCTCCGTCTATAAATGGAAAGCCTAGCTAACAAGAAATTATCACCCGGGCAGCCTGAGAGAGTTCTGTCTCACAACTTGAGTATGTACCGTGGTGGTGTCTTAACATGTAGCTGGTTTAAGTTGCTTCTTTCCAGGGCACAAGTCTTTTTCTCTTGGGAAAATGGAGTTGGGAAAACATGAGGGAGAACCTTCAACAAGAGACACTTGGTGGAAGGAGAAGCTGAAGGTAGGACATGGTTTGCCTCAGGAGAATTGGTTAACTGGGAGTTAAGGACAAGGAAGAAACACAAAGTAGTGCTTAACAGACCTACCAGTTGCTGTTTTGATACTTCCTCAAGTCAGTGACCTTGAAGATTAACAGGTTCCATAACAGTGCACTGAAATTAATATGCTTGTATTTTTTTTCCTGTGAGAATTGGGGGAACTTTTACGCATTTCTGTACCATTTGCACATTTTGTTAAAAATGATAAATGATGTTCTTTGTGAGGGATTGGTCAAACAGTGGATTCGATTATTTGGTAAGTCTTAGAATGAACTGTGTGCTGTTCACCCAACATTTGACACTGAAGAGAATTGAGGGGGGGGAAAGGGAACCCCACAATTTCACTGTTGTTTACAATGTTTCCTGACTACAACTCCTGAGTGATACAAGGCATTTGTTTCTGCCAAAAGTTGTTTCCCTGGTGGCATGAAGGCGCCGTGTTATTCTGGACTCTGAAAATTGATAAGGTGCATTAAAAAACAAAACAAAAAAACAACCAAGCTGGCAGTCACTTTCCGCAAGTAATGAAGTGGCAATGATACTTCATTCTTGGATAAGAAAGCAATGCCGTTGAAGCACCCATCTTCGTCTATTTTTTTCCTAATTGACAGAGAAAATTTGCTGGCATTTATGCATTTTTCCATTCCTTCATTCCTCTGAAGTAAATGAAGTAATTTGTAGACAAGTGTGCAAAACTGTATAATTTGAATGAAACAGTTCACTGAAGGGAACCTACTGACACAGTTTCATTTTTATTTGAGGCCTAGTAGTTGGTCACAGCCCTTGACCTAGCTGAGATTACATTCCATGTATTGTTTTGTGCTACCTTTCTTCTGACAGGGAGACTCATTTACCGAGTGACCTAGGAACAATGCCATTGCCACCCACAAGGAAGATCTAGAATCACTCTGTGGAACTGATGCTTTGCTGTGTGAACATTGGCTATTTGCTATGGTCTTACAGTGAATTGCAGTCATTGAACTCAGTGTTAAATTATTTTATTTCTTGGTTTGGTTCTGGTCATACTGGGAAAGGTTTAGTCCCAAGATATGGTCTGAGAGCACACGCTACAATCACCTTCTTGTAGCTAAACCACTCTGACTGGATTCAGTGCCTGAATGGGTTACTTCCTGGGAGCATGCATGCTGTCTTGGGTTCACAAATACATTGAGGGGGCAATCCTAACCTGGAGTTAGGCCAGCACAAATCGCTTAAGCCCGCCAAGAATGTAGCTAATGCACCATAAAGCATATTTGCACTACTCTCAGAGTCAGAGAGACCAGCACACGGACGTGTGCTATGCTCCCTGATCCTGGGAGTGGTCCAAACATACTTTATGGCGCATTTGCGACACTCCTGGGCCAACACAAGAGACTTGCCCAACTTCAGGTTAGGAATGAGCCCTGATCTTGTTGTTTCCTGGGCTCCCTGAGGCACCCGGTGGGCCACTGTGAGATACAGGAAGCTGGACTAGATGGGTCCTTGGCCTGATCCAGCAGGGCTCTTCTTATGTTATTACAGTACAAAACAAATTTAGGATGGGGGGATTGGAAATCAGGCATCTTGCACCAGGCAGAATGACAGCTCTTAACATCCCTGAGGTGAAACAATGCCCAAATATCCCTCTTTTCCCCACACACATTAGCTGCTGCTGCTGCTTCTAAACTGGCCACAAAGCGAGAAGCAGAGAGAAGCTCTATCCCATTTTCTTCAAGGATAGCAGGCACGAAGTGAATGGGACAGGCAGCTGGATGGAATGGTTGGGCAGTGGGCCTGGAGTGGCAGAATGCAGGTGCAAAGTGTAAAGCATGCCCCCATCTGTTCTCCGCCTCCCCCCACCATGTCACTTAAAACAACCACTTCGCAGCCTCTTGGGTACCAGTTGTGTAAAATAGTGACAGTAAATCCTTGTTTTAACTGCATATGGTTACATATGATAGACCGGTGGTTCCCAAGCTGTTTAGCAATGGGAACCACTTTTTAAAAAGGCTGTCTATCAGGACCCACCTAGCTTAACAAGCCTGAAAAATTTTCTCTTTACCAACTGCTCAAGCCTTTGTTTTTATCCTTTTAACTATGATGGAGGTGGGAACCACCTTCTAGAACATTTGTTGAGTTCCACGTCCATCAGATCAAGATTACTCCGGTGGCCTTGCATTCCTGTTCTCCTTGCCTTAGATAGGAGTGGAGGCATGTTCACCTACCAATGAGTAAACACACACATATGGCTCAGTTTTCCTTTCCATAGGGCTCGATACGTTTTCCTCGTCAGCTTGGAGAGGGGATTTCCTTCTTGAGTGTTTTTTTTTGGGGGGGGGGGGCTGCAAGGGTGATTTCGGGGCTAGGCCCTACCAAACTTTTGTCCCTTTCATTCGCAGACCAGAGGGAAGGATCAGCAGAGATTCAAGCCCAAGTGGCAAAGAGGCAGTCCAAGTTCCAGTCCTCTCAGGGCTCTATTGCAGGCAATAGAGCTCCCAAAGATAGAACCACATGACACCACACACAGGGACACAGTACCCAGGGTGGAGCTCGGCTCCTTCATTTTGCTCTTCTTTGGCCAACGCTGCATCAGATGCCTGGGTGCTGGAGACTGTTTCCAAAAGCTATTGGCTGGAATTCTGGGAAAAACCAGGGGACAGATTCTGGAATATTCCTATCTTCAAGGAAAAGGGCTAACTTCATGGGGAGAGAGAGGCTCAGGAGTTTATTCCATCTTCTTCCTGGTTCCAAAGCGAAACGGGGACATGAGGGACACCCTAGACTTGAAATGGATAGATTTGTTCCTAGTCAAGCACAAATTCAAGAGGTAGATGGCACTGTCAATCACGGCCACGCTCCAGGAGGGAGATTTCCTAGCCTCCATCAATTTGTCCGATGTTTACCTTCATGTTCCCGTGCACCTGGAGCACAGGAGATTCCTGAGGCTCTCGTACGCCTCTTGGCATTTTCAGTTTCATGCCCTTCCTTTCAACCTGGCCATCTCCCCAAGGGTGTTCACCAAGGTGTTGGTAGTCCTGATAGCACATCTCAGGAGGGAGGGTCTGTTCTTTTTCCCTTACTTGGACGATATCTTGATCAAGGATTCGTCCAGGGAACGGACCGAGGTCAGCACACAGCTTCTTGTCCAATGCCCTCAGCCTTATGGGTTTATAATCAATCAAGCCAAAAGTTCCCTGGTGCCAGTTCAGGGGTTGGAGCACCTGGGAGTGCAGTTCAACACCAGGACCTTCCGGGCCTTCTTTTCACAGGAAAGACAGGCAAGGCTGATGGCTACAACTCTAACTGTAGATGTAATGACTCTGGCCCATCTGATGGAAGTGTTTGTGTCTTGTCATTGACTTGTAGATTGGGCTTGGTTTCATTCAAGGAAGCTGCAATGAAGGAAGCTTCACCCATATTTGCATTGAATAGAGAGACGGGTTCGCCAGTTAGGCCTGGGGCCTAACTTAGTTGGAAGAGAGACCTCAGGTGGTGGCATTTGAAATCCTGACTGAGCAAGGGGGTGAGCCCCTTAGATGCCCCACAGGCAGTCCTTATGACAGATGCCAGTTTGATGGCGTGGGGGGGCTCACCTGGAAGGCAGACTGTTGCAGGGCTGTTGGCCGGAGTAAGAGTCATGGCTCAGCATCAACCAGTTAGAACTGAGGGCCATCAGGCTGGCCTTCCTGAGGTACCATTCTATCTTCCAGAAGACTATCTACCAGAAAGGTGTACAAGTCCACTTGGAGGGTTTTCAGGTGATGGTGCAAGACCCTTGGGGTGTCACCTCTTGTCATCGACATAGGAACCATTCTGGACTTCCTCCAAGATGGGTTGGAGAAGGGTCTTACAACTAGTACATTGAGGAGGCAGGTGGCTGCTCTTCAGGGGACCGTGGAGGTTGTGGGGGAATTGAAGCTTTCTACTGACCCATTCATTAAACGTTTTCTTAAAGGGGTTGCAAATTTTAATTCACCTCTGGAATGGAGGATTCCCACCTGGGACCTACATACTGTCCTTAATGCCCTTACTAGTCCTCCATTTGAACCTCTGGCAATGATTCCTCTTAAGGTTCTTTCCTCTAAGACCCTGCTTTTGGTTGCAGTAATTTCTGCCAGGCGAGTGTCAGAGCTGGGGGCATTCTCCATCCATCTGAATTTGTGTGTTTTTTCACAGGGACAAAATGGTGCTCAGGTTAGATCCCTTTTTCATTCCAAAGTTTGATACGTTCCACAGGCAGCAAGAACTAATTCTACCGTCCTCTTGCACTGAGCCTAAGCATACCGGAGAGAGGGCATGGCAGTGTTTGGACGTTAGAAGGGCTCTCAGGTTCTACTCTGAGAGAACCCGATATTTTCAGAAAATGGATGCCCTTTTTCATTGCCTATCGGGGACGGACTGAGGGTGTCTCCGGTCACGTTAGCTAAGTGGTTGAGCTCTTGTATTGCAATGGCTTATGAGGCTGTGCAGAAGTTTCCCCCTGTTGGTATTATGGTGCACTCTGTTAGAAGTGCAGCCACATCTGTGGCATTTGAAGGGGTGGCATCTTTGGCTGAAATCTGGCGGGCTGGTCCTCTCCGCATACGTTCATCAGACATTACAAGATTGACGTGGCCGCCTCAGCAGAGGCTTCCTTGGGAACGTCGAGTCCTACAGAAGGTCGTTAGGACCTGATCATAGTTGATGGATCCACCCTCCCTGGGGATACTGCTCTGGTAGATCCCATTTGTAAGGAATGGCCTGCCTCTACCAGGGAAAACAGGAATTTCTTACCTTCGGTAATTCTTGTTCCTGGTAGAGTCAGGGACATTCCACCCTCTTCTTGATCCATCACTCATCATATTCTTGTCACTTCAAGCTTTGGGGAATGGGCTGTTAGGGATTCCTTCCTATTCCTTTTACATTAAAAACAAAGGAAATTTGGTATTACTGTTTTAAGTCGTTGAAGGTTAATTTTTGCAGAGTTGAATCCACAATTGGATCAGGAACCTCTTTTCACGGCACGGCAAGGTTGTCTGGGAACAGGCTCCTGTGCGCGGGAGGAAATGCTCGCCTTTTCAGCTGGCCCTGCCTATTGTCTTCCCTGAAGGGCAAATACCCATTTGTAAGGAATGTCCCTGCCTCTATCAGGAACAAGAATTACCAAAGGTAAGAAATTCCTGTTTTTCCCGCCTCTGCCTGGCCTGAGCACAGGGTAAAGTGGGGGCAAAGCTATGAGGGAGCTTCACCCTCATTCTGTTTAAGTTGGGGATATCTTTTTTATATTTGAGAGTCCTGAGTGAGGAAAAAATTCCTTCCTCTCTTCTTCCTACAGATTTTTCTTTTTTGTTCTTTTTTCCCCTGCCAATATGACTCCTGATTTTTTTTTTAAAAAAATACTTTAATAAACAAATTCTAAGTATAGACGAGGCTGCAGGCCTGGAAAATCCAAAGTCTTTCTAGGTATACCTTATCCTGTTAGGTATAAAATTTGGCTCCCAGTTCATGGTTCAATAGAAAAGTTTATTTACATATTTGCAAATATGGGTGGCAAGCGAAAAACCAAACAAAACAAGCTGCAAGCCACAAGCTTGTACAATTGGGGTTGACTTTTTATACTCCGTAGGAGTGGTCCAGTATTTTGCACCTATTGGTTACAGTTTATCCAATCAACAACTCAACCGAATATTTCAGACTTCCCTCTACATATCTCTTTAACATGTTCTCCCCACCTTTGTACATACTTTTACCCACGACGAATCTGCATGCAAAACTCGACTTATATTAATGAGATTAGGTATGTTCTAATTATTCATGAGGCTCATCACGCCTGCGCAATGTCACTCTCCCAAGGCCAAAGCTTTCTTGCTGTGGTCAGCTGAAATTTGTTACACTGCTATCTAACTCTGAGAAGTTGAGGACCGAAACGAAGACGTGGGCTCTGTAATGCCTTTTGTCCTTTGTCTTTTTCTCCTGCAGCTCCCCCTCCCTTCTCTGCCAACTAGGCTCTGGGCCTCATCCACCCCCCCTTGCTCTTACACCTTACAGCAGGCATTTTATTTTAGTGTTGGGGTTCCAAATTATCACGAATTCATATTTATTTCACACTCCTAACCCCACAGAATGACGTTCAATATACAGTGAGTAAAGTGGAGTGATCTTTACAGTAGAATGATAATTTCACACATTCCTAGGATTTATGTTTGCCAAAACAGTTGTAGGAGATTACTGTGTTTGATACAGGAAGACACCAAATGATAATGTTTTCTCACTGCTTTGTAATCAGGCCCTGGGGTTAGGAGGAAATTGCTTTCAAGCAACCAGCTAGGGCCTCATTGCAGCTCTGTGTGAGACTGTTAACATGTAATCTCATGGCTACTCAGAAGTAAGTTTCACTGTGATAAGTGTGTATAATAAGATTGCAACCTAAAAAGAGTAAACACATATATAGCCAGTACTGCTGTAGTGTTTCCCCAGCTGAAAGTGATATGGCTTTACATTCTTTTTCTTTCTGTGAGAGGGAGCTCAACAGCGAACCCAGCTTGATAGTCCATAATACTCCAGTTGCAAAAATTTCTCCTCGCCTTCTAAGCTGTCCCTTGCTTTGAAAGTCCTCAATGTTATTCCTGCAGCTGCTGTGTCAGTGCTTCAGCATTGCCATACCTGATTATTATATTTTGCAAATCACATTTCGGTGGCAAAGAGCAAGAGGAAGGTGATGACTGATAAAGAGGTTAAGAAAAAAATGGGATGGACTTAAAGTACCACATCTCTCATCTGACATTTGTTACATACAGTACATGCAGTAAAAATATTTTCCGTCTTCTCTGTGCACCGTATTTCACATGCCTCAATATATCAGGCTCTCTTGCCAGTATAATACCCTCAGGGAGACATGGAAATAGACTCCTCTTGGGGGTAAGGTTACTGTCTGGCACCTCAGTCCAAAGCATGATGGCATAGCTGCTGGGAGGCACAACAACACGAGGTTGGCATCATGTTTTGGGATATTGAGCTGATGCAACAGTTGATATCCATATCTCAAAGGGACCAAACCATATATCGTTAACATGTTTCTAACACATTATTCAACCCTGCAAGTTTGGTCTTTAGGGGCAGCAGCAGCAGGGGCGGCTCTAGGAGTGGCAGGGCCCAATGTGGAGCATTTCTCCCATTCACCAAGAAAAGCGCTTGCAATGACATTATGACATCACCACTAACTGCTTCACGGAGGTCCATTTTGGGCTGTTTGGAGGCAGGGTCAGGTGGGAGGGCCCAAGGTAAAGCTGTTCTGCTTGCCCAATGGCCTACAGCCCATAGAGATCATGGCTGCAGCAGCAGGTGATCTGCTTACTCTGCTGGTCCCCAAAGTGTGAGGCCCAATGTGACGTCATTGGTCACATTGGCCATTGGCCCTGGGCAGCAGTTTTTCTTTTTCACTGAAAAGCAGTGGTGAGGGCGTCTGATTGAAAAAGGAACCACATTGAGTATGGTGTAGCGTGAGAGGTTTAGCTATTCCTTCTGCCACAATGTCGATCCAGGTAGTTCAGCTGCTATTTAAAACAAACAGAAAACAGTTTGATTAGTTTGGTCAGTTACTTTAGATTCTTTGCATAAACCGAGCTGCATTTTACAAGCCAGCTTGGGCTAGAGCTAGCAGCCCTATGGGAAATGTAGCCTTTAGTACCCCTTATGGTGAACTGTAGCTTTAGGCTCTCAGGCTCACAGGTTACAAGCTGTGATGGGCATGTGCCACCTCTTGGTTTTAGAAGTAGGTTGCTTCAGAATGCCAGGTACAAGGGAGTTGCAATGGGAAGCAGGCATCTTTTTTCTTGTGTGCTCCCTGAGGCATCTGATGGGCCACTGTGAGATACAGGAAGCTGGACTAGATGGGCCTTTGGCCTGATCAAGCAGGACTTATGACTCAGGACTGGCCCTGACTGGTGCCTCTCTGGACAGTGAGACAAACAAAATGCAATAGTATTGCTTTTCAGGACTTCTGAATCTTTAAATAGTTCCTCTTCACAGCCCATTGTATTGCTTCTGGTAGATCCCAGGGAGTAATGGCCCTGTGAATAGATTTACTGTGAAGACTAGAAGAGGAGAAACAAGAAGCAGGCAGCCTGAACGCCAGCCTCTTGCTTCCTGTCATTTTCAGTCTTGCTGCTCTGGCAATCAGGTTGCCTGCTTCTCATATTCCTTTTCTATCATTCTGCAAATAAAAGGAAGAGACAGGACTGCTTGGCCCCACAGTAAAGGTAAACAAATAGGTAATGAATATGGGGGGACTTCGCCCCCCTAGGAATCCAGAGTTGCTCCCTTTAACCCTCTGAGTGCCGGCCAACCAAGAAGAAAAGCTCTTTGCAGAGGAATTGGGAGGGGGGAGGAGGGAGAGTGAAGTGGGTGGAGTCAGCCCTAATTTTAACTAGAGGAACTGAGTTCCCCCACATTCCCCCTGCATGACATCACTGGGGACATCCATGGATAAGAGAGTGTGAATACAAGACCCACGGATACAGGGGGAGGGATGCCTGTACATTATGTTCAGTATTAAATCATTCAACCAAACTGTTGAGATCTTAGCATTCCTTCTCTTGTTGTTAAGGGGACAATACAAAATGGACCTTCTTTATAGGCGGAGTCTTATTGGCCGCATTTTTAGAATGCTGCATATACTTTTGGCTTGCTTAAATTAATCGTTCCCTTACTATATGCTGGCAGCTAACCTGATTTTAATGAGGTGATGTATTGCAACTTGATTCATTAACAGCTTGCAGCAGCTATATCACATTTCAAGTGGATGGTAGGATGAGAATCTATGACCTAATGCTGCACCTTCCCATTTGCAGAAGGAGGAGGCAATGCTCATTGCTTTCACTTTAGATGGAACATTCCCAGAATGCACAGATGACAGAATGGAATGAAAGCTCTTAATTTGAATTAGGACATTGCAGGCTGTTTTACTAAGCAATAAGTTTTCATTGATGGATTAAAAAAATTAGTTGAGCTGTCTCAGTAGCGAAAAAAGAAGTGCCAGTGATTAACTATGGGCTGACATTTTGTACTGCCATCACAAATTGGGGAATCTGCATCTGGGCCTCAGCTGAAAAAGAAAGTAAAAGAACTAGGGAAAGTGATTGTAGAAAAACCTTTAAGAGAGAACAATGAGAGAATGAGTGAATATTTGGGAATAAAAAATAACAGAATCCCAACTGCTTCAGGATCTTCTGTAAATGTTAATACAGTAGATTCAGTTGTTATAAACATGCATGGAGATTGGTTATGTAAAAAATTACTTACGCATTGACTTTCAGTACTTCTTAGTGCTAGCCTTGAATTAGCAATCCTATGCATACTTACCTATATATAGTTCCAATTCAATCCACATTGAATTGGAAAATGTATATCCCACCTTTCTCCCACACTTACTTGGAGTACTTCCAAGTGTAAAAGTATAAGATTGTGCTAGATGGCAATCTAAAAATGTATTGTCTATATATGAGTTTTCTTCAAAAAAAAATATTCTCACTATTCATAAGAAATGAAAGCTGAGATCAGAAAATATTTCATGTCAAGACTGAGCAAAGATTTGCCAAAAAACAGTCAGTTTGAGGATAATTTTAAATGTAAACTCCAGATAATTGTGTTCATTCCACCACAAACTATTTTTTCCTCCCATCTATAGGTGAATAGCTACATGGAATTTGAATTTTTTGGGAGCTCTGATCTGTATTTGATTCCGCAGTCTTGGATTTTTAGTAAATGAGTCATGCATACAGAGGCATGGTAGGGTAGTATGAAAGCCAACTGGGTAGTTGAATCTGTCGTGGTAAATCAAGACAGGCCAAGCATTTGTGTCTGAGTTCTGGAACCTTCCCCCAAACCATGAGGCCTGAGGCAGCTGGAACAGAGACACAGCTGTGGCCAATTATGTAAATGTTGTAGATATTCTAATAGGTGTACCCTGTTTGGGGGAGAGTCTGTATTTAGGCAGGGAACACCAGAACTCTGTGTGGGTGTGTTTATGGGTGTGTTTGTGGATCGTCGTAACATTCTGTTTGAAAGAATAAAGCCTCTACAAGGAGACTCTGTCTGCTGTGCTTGCCAGTCTGCTCTTCACGTCGTCCGGCTGCAGGGTTTCTGCTGGCTACACTCTGCTGAATGGACACAAATCCATTCTAAAACCCGACAGGTTATGGGCGCAGCAGGACCGTGCTGAGTTACAAGTTATGGAAGACAGCTGCTTGCAGCTACAAAGGACGTCGTTTTGAGCTCTTGAAATGGTGAGCAGCAGCACTTGAAGCATGTCTGACTCAGAGCACGAGCAGGAGTCGGCTGGAGGGGCAGAGGCACCAGACACAGTGCCAGTGGTGCAGCAAATTGCTCCTTATCCGGTATGCCGTCTCAATGATACCAATTATGTGGCATGGTCGCACAAAA
>JAJKFI010000012.1:16080584-16157990 GCA_029204185.1 Lerista edwardsae | reverse complement strand
GAACCTTTGTTGGCAGGGTGATGTCTCGGCTTTTGATTAAGCTATCTTGGTTCACCATAGCATTCATACATTCTGAATGTAGCTGAATCTAAAACTATAAATAAGTTGCTGTCAAATCAGTTGCTTTTTTTCTTCTATCCTGAAGTATAAATTGGTTGCTGTGGAGCAGAAGTACAAGGTATACTTTCTATGGGCAAGTTCTTATTACTCTTTCTGAGGCTCTAACAATTCCAGGGACTTCCTGTTTCCTACACACAGGCCCTGGGAATAAACACTGAGCAGCGTCCTTTCCATGTGATGGATGAAACGCCAATGCTCCAGTTGCATTCTGTCTTCTTTCTTGAATTCAATTGTGGTCTCTCGGCTCAGTTTCTTGCTCTTTCTGCCTGTTGCTGTGTGGCTTAATGGGATTTTTGGGATCTTCTTATATGTGGTGAGATGAAATCAAACACACAACACCTACAGGAAAGTTATGTCGAAGTAACTTGCGCTAGGACAAGTCACTGCATATTAAAACATTAGAACACCACTTCAGTGTGATACATGTTGAAAGAAGTGAGTTTACTGTGTGAAGCATATATGGGAGTTTTAACAAAGAATTGCGGGTTAAGAAATAAGAGCCCCGCTGGATCAGGCTAAAGGAAGTCCAGTTCCTGTATCTCATGGGTTTGGACAGACAGGTGAACAGCAAAAGCTGCTCTGCCATGATTTTTCCTTTAGCATCCATGAGAAAGGCTAATTTCCACCTGCTCTAGTTTGGCTGCCTACACTCTCAGCTTGAGCTGGATTGTGGGATGTATGTGACTGTGCAGAAAAGACAACTAGTGCAGGTAGAGGATCTTGCTTCCGTTCTCTTGCTTGGCTTTTCAAATGTTGGCAGGGTGTTAATTGGCTGACCACGGCTTCCACCCCATTGAGTGCTCCCCACTACAAGGAGACTGTGCAAGAAACATTTGGCATTTTTTGCTCAGTGCTGTGCTTGTACTATGCTTTTGGATACTTTCCCTGACTTCAGCCACACCATCTCAGCTCAGCTTCTTGTCCTTCTGGTTTCTGTCATTAACCCTGGATCCGTGGTGTAATCAGTGCCCCGGCGACTGGGGCAGTGACATCACAACATCATGTGACTTCACTCCTGGGTTCTCCTCACTCCCCCCATTCCTTCTCCTGTGGAGGCTTCCCTTGAAGGTGAAGGAATGTGGGGCAAAAAGCTGCCAGCACCTCTTTCATAACTAAGGCAGAACCTGAGGGGCAGCATGCACCATCTCCTTTGCATAGTGCCTGGGGTAGGTGCCCCTCAGGCTCCACCCTAGTTATGCCTGTGCCCTCGATAACTTCTCATTTCCTCAAAGGTCTTAGCGTTGGCTTTCATTTCTTACCCTTCCCTAATTCCCAATTCCTTTGGTAAAGTTTTATACATAGTATAGTTATTGGTTTTTAATCAATAACAAAATGAAATGTGCCAAGTGGCTGCAGTCCCATATACAGATATACTGATATATGCACATTGGTTTCTTTGGGATTTATATATGAATAACTGAATACAATTGCACAGCCATTTGGTCAATTTGCTAGTGTTTGCATTTAAAAAATGCTAATTTGCATTTTTAAAAGCTCACAGCTTTGAGTGTCTTTTATTTATATGTTGCAGTTGCTAGTGACATTGCTAAAAATAATGTTTTATTATGTTTGCAAAGATAGGAACCAACTTAGCACTGTACGTATAAAATGTAAGCCCTTTTATGAATTGAAGACTAAACATTTGACAAATAATTTACTCGCACAGTTTAATGTAAAATGGTGATCTCTTAGCAATATCATTCTCTAAAATTCTGATAATTAAAATAGGTAGTACAATACTAAAGCACAGTGTGTACTAACAAATGCCATAATTATAGAGGTAGGATGCATACTGTTAATAATGACTCTATTTTAACATGCGTTCTTCTTTTTTCCCCCTCCAGTCAACGTCTGTCTCTGATCATCTTTCCCATAAGTCGCCTGTTGCCTTCTTACTTCCTCCATCTAACCTGACAGTTGAACATAATCTGACTCCTCTTCTCCAGCAAGCCACTTCTCTGCAAGAATCCCATAACCAATGGCAGACTGCCAATGGGTCCTCCATACACCAGTCATCTACCTATTCGCAGGCCACTGCTTCTTACAGTTCACCTTCCCCCATTCTAAAAAGACCCTCACTCCCACTTAACAGCCTGTCCGAAAGTGCACAGACACCCAGCCGTCTCCAGGCTAGCAATCTTCACACAATATCAGAACCTGCCTCGTCCCTTTTACCAAACAGGAGCTCCCTTCCCTTTTTACAGGTTCCCAGTTCAGGAGCTACGTCTCTGAGCTCATCCCCACAGGCCCTCACTCCCCCGCCTTCCAAGAGATGTACCACTTTGTCTGCAGTTCCTATCTACATCACCCCACACTTCTTATCCCCTAGTCCACAGCCTCTTTCTTCCCCTTTCCATGGCTCCTCCTCAACCATCTGTAGTGTAAACCATCCTGGCAGTCACATGTCATCTAGTGGAAATCTTATCAAGTCTGGAATTAGATCCCCTGTGCCAACCAGGCTCTCTCTGTTGACTGCCATCCTGAAGTCAGGGTCTTCTCCCAAAAGACCGTTTTCTCCTGCATCTTGTCCTGCTTTATTTTCACCCAATTCTTTAGGCTCTTCAACACTCACAATAGACCAGAAGTTTAAAACGACCCCTCCGACACCAAAGAAATCGGCCTCAAGTTTTTCCATTAGCTGTGATTCTCCAAGCCATGATGAATGTCACCTGTCAGTATTTTCTACTGCCCCAGACCCCATGAACCTGTTGTCTCCAAAGCCCAGTCCTACATTTAGAGTCAGGTCCTTCTCCCCTAAAAGGCACCTGGATGCCAGGGCACTTTCTCCAGACAAATTACGGCCTTTGTCACCCACCATTTCTTCCTATAGAAAAATAGTGGTGTCTCCTCTATTACAAGCCAAGTTGTCCAATTCCTCCTTACCTCCTCATGTCCCAAGACATGCTTCTTCTCCCAAAGGGGCCCATTCTCCTGCCCGCAGAACCCAGGGGCCTGAGAAGTCAAAGAGGGTCCATAGCTACTCTCCCACTTTTACAGCCAACTCCTTCCCAGTGCCTCCTCCTGCTGCTAATAAGAGAGAGACACGCTCCCCCACTTCAGATCAATATCCTTCTCATTCTCCAACCTTTTCTTACCCTGGTTTGAAATCAAAAGAACATTTGTCACAAGTCTCTGTTAAGGACACCCATTTCCCAGCAACTTCCCCCTCTTGGCCTATTTCTCATATGGGTTCTATCTCACCTTCTCCAGACTATAGTATTAAATCCCCATCACCGGAAACTCATCCCAGTTCAGTGCACTCAAGCTACAGAGCTTGCCCTGCATCTGCAAGACCCAGGACCCCAACAGTAACCCAGCCAAGCTCTCCTCCCAGGGTCCACTCTCCTTGCTCACTGCTGTCAAGATCCAGGGAACTGGTTTCACCGCTCTCTTTCTCCCTGCCTTCCGACTCTGAGAATAAGGCCCTCCAGGTACTCACTCATATGTGCTTGCTTGCTTGCTTGCTTGCTTGCTTCTGCTCTTTGATTCCTCTTTCTGCCTCTGAGCCAGAAAACGGTGTCTGTTTTGTTTGCAAAAGGAAATACAAAAATGCAAATTCCAAAAAGGTGTTTTGCAATGTGCCCCAAACCTGTGATCTGGACAGAGGTTTTCCTTGCATGCACTACAGCAATGACTTCAATGCATGTGGATACATGGTTTTCCATGGGTCTGCTTCCATGTTTCAGTGGGTGGAAACAATGTTTGCATGCCCTTGAACATTCGGCTTGCATTTCTCCAAAGAGATCACTGGGGGTGCAATGCTAACCTGTGCTGAAATAGGCAGGCTGGCTCACCTGTGCTTCATCCTAATGATGTAAGATTTTCCCCTTGTCTGGGGTAAGCCCCAGACAGCCCTATGGGGCTGCTCAGATCTGCACCAGCAAAAATTTGCAGGCACAAATCCACGTGGCCAAGAACAACCTGAATCGGGCCCACCCAGCCCTGGGACAAGGGCTCGGATATGGCCCTGCACCAGAAGAGCTAAGCTGGGTCTCAACCAGTGCAGCTGATGGGCCTGGTGGCGCTCATGCACCAGCACTGCCACTTGCGCTGGCCCAGCAACTGAATCCATGGCGCAGATGCACCTTATGGCACATTTGCAACAGCGCTGCACTGGCGCAACACCAGGTTGGGATTGCACTGTGGGAATTCTCACAACAGAACTATGTGCCTCTCTGTAATGGAGGCAATATATTAATAGTATCTGATTTTACAAGTACTAACATAATGATTGCTAAAGTGGCTATTTTGAAGTTAACATAAAATGGTTACTCTTTTGTATGTGTGAAAATTTTTAACTTCATGAAAGCTACACAAAAAGACTAGTTTAAAGGGGTAGGGATATTTTCTTCTTCTCATTTTTTCTCCTCAACAATGGTTCATTGGAAGGAGCCAGGGGAATCACAGGATTAAATCATGGATTAATTCATTTGGGCTAAATGTTTTCATTTTGTGTGTGATGTGCCCTGCATTTTCTGACTCGGATAACATGTTGGCTGCCATAGCACATTCCCGTTGATTGCAGCACAGTTTAAGCTTGCATGAACAATTGACTTGTTTGCAGGCATTATTAATGGATATAACTGTTATTACTGTTCAGGACTGACTCTGTGATTGGTTCCATTGAATAGTTTTAATTAACCTCAGTTTAAAATGCAGCAGCTATATTAGTTATTATAGTTACATATAATCAGTTCTCATACATCTCAAACAGACTTTCTCTCTCTCTCTCTCTCTCTCTCTCTCTGTGTGTGTGTGTGTGTGTGTGTGTGTGTGAATGAGAGAGAGAGAGAGAGAGACAGAGAGAGAGCAAACAGCATCTGATTAAAGATGGCTAATAATTCTAGACATGCTTCTAAGGGTTGCACAGTATGCTAGCAGATGTCATGAAGCCCTTATAACAGGGACATGTACTTTGGGAGGACATAGTTTGCACCACATAAACTGCAGTGGGTGTGCTTAGCTCTCCCCATCCCATTACTTTGCAACTGCATCCCCCCTCCCGCTTATTTTCTCTTCCCTCCCTTGGGCTTCCAGATGCATATTAGTGAGATAAATCACCAATAGAATTATTCATCCTGTGTTGGCACAATCCAACAGAACTGGAGTAACACTGGTGCAGGACTGTTGGGCCAGACTAAGGTGTTGCAAAAGTGCATTAAAACACTCCTTAGAGTAAGTAGAGCCAGCAGAAGGCCTTCCCTGTCCCACAGTTGAGGATTGATGGTGATGGTGCAAGTTGAATCCTATTCCTGTGCCTGAAAGCCTAACATGGGGCAACTTGGACTTGAGCCAGCCATTTGGTAGGTGCAGATCCAAGTAGCCCCATTGTGTAGGCTGGTGCTTTCCATGGGATACAAATGTCCATGGAGACCTCCTGTCTGCTCTCTTCCAGCACAGCCTGGGGCATGCAGTTAGGATTGGGCTGCCCAAACCTGGAGGCATGCCTCCTGCGTTACCGTGTCTCTCATAGTTCTGACGTTTTGACTGTAGGAAACGCCTGTTTTCAACAGAGCTGTCATGTACATATTGAGACAAAAGGGGGAAAAAAAAAAAACAAGGGGAGAACAAATAATACACAGTATGATGGCAGATTTATTATTATGACTGAGTGGTGTCTCAGTGTATTCCAAACACAGTAGCTGCCAAATCCTGATAGCAGCACTTCATTCCTGATTTGTGGTTATAACTCTGAGAGTTTCTGGGCTCTGGCAGTTTTCATTTACTGTATATTTCATTTCAACTACATTTCAGAGGCTGCTATGGAAGAGAGGGGGGAGAAGGGAAGGGGGTGTAAGGAGTCAAATGTTCTTCCTAAATCCTTCCTGGTGCAGAATGTTTTGTAGCAGCGACATAAAACATAGCTCTTTGAAAGGAGAAAAAAATACTTATTTCTAGCACTTTGTAACCATAGCAGTCAGGACTGCACATGTGCAAAGAAAAGAACAAGAATTAACCAGGACAAGGAGGGGCCATCTCAGAAGGCATCATGTATTTATTTTACATTTGTTTATCAGGGACATGCAGGCAGGGGAGGCTGAGACTCACCTAAGTTCCTGAACCACCTTGACCTGAGTTCCCAGATGCTACTGGAGATGTTCTCAGGCCTTTCTGGAACCTGCATAGCCCATGCATGGCAAGCCCCTCTGAGACGTGTTTTAAAGGCATTTCTTGTTTTTGCTTCATAAAGTCTATGGGCATGACTGGAATAAGGTTCTGGTTGTGTTCAAAGGTTTGATGACCTGGAAGTGTTACATCACTTCAGGGTCGCTGAGCTTCAGTGATGATCTGTGCCTCACCAGCATTCCCCTTCCTTCCCCCCCCCTCTCTGTTGCTCTACAAAGCATAATCTATACCTAGCCTGAGTGACCTCTTCTGATTCTGCAATTCATCCTGTCATCTGCATATGCAAAAAGAAAACATTTCATATACGTGGGTTGCATGAAGTATATTTGGTTGTCTGTGGTTGTACATCTGTTCTCTGAGGAAAGAAGGTGGGGCCTTCATGACCACATGGGGGTATGCCCTTCCTATTGGGAGGCAGGGCCGGATGTCTTTGAAGTTGCCTCCTCTTCCGGTGGGAGGGCATCCCCAAGCCCCAGTCCGGCTCTGCCTCGGAACAGAGCAAGTGGACATTTTCCTTCAGAGCTTGTTAGGGCTCTGCGTCTCCTCAATTTTCCTTCAATTTTTCTTCCTTCTGTGTGTTTGTCTCCCTCTTATCCTTACCTGTGATCCGTCCCACCCCCCAGTCAGGACAAAGGGCGAGGACCCCTTCGTAGGGAGGAAGGCTCACCTTGCAGGGCAACAGGCCTCACCAGCCCGACATGGTCGAAGTGGGAGACCTGAGCCGATTGCCGCCCACAAGGGCTATTTATAGCAAATGGAGCGCTGATCACACAGGCAGCCCATTCGCTTGCTGTGGTGGGGTGCTGCGTTGCTGGAGATCCCGCAACTGCGTCTGGTGCCTGGTCAGCGGTGCGGGAGCCTCACTAGCCTGCTCTCTGCTGTGTTACTCCTCTTCCCCCGGCCGCCATTTTCACTCCAGCAGTGGAGCTCCCAGCCGCCATTTTAGCTCCAGAGTTGCTTCCTGCGCTTTTGCCTGCAGATCCTTATGGGGCATGGAGCAACCCGAAGAGCCTATTGAGGAAGGTATTGGGGAGGGGGGTGGTGGGGAGGGTCAGCCAGATCCCCCACCTGTGTTTGATGGCGCCAAGAAAGGGAAAAAGATTAAAAAATTGGCCAAGCCCAACATAGATTGTCTGGTCAAAGAAGCGGTCAATTCTGCCTTCGAGGCGCATGTGCGGGACATTATTCAGGCCTGTTCAGCCTTGGCCCACCCCAAAGAGTGCAAGAGACAGGGATCACCTTGTGCCAGCTCTGTCTCTGAATCCTGTTCTGCCTCTAGCAGTGAGGAGGCCATGCCCGCTCACTCTTGCTCCAGTAAGGCTAAGTACTAGAGGGGGGCTCCCAGAAAAAGAAAAGCTCCTAGGGTTCTGAAACTCAGCCCCTCCCTTTCCTCGTCATCTGAGTCTGAGTGTGAGGAGCATAAATTGGCTAGAGCTCAGGGCCATCCGCCTAGCCCTACTACACTTTCAGCCTTGGGTCTGCGGGTGTCACCTGTTGGTACGAACAGACAATATGACGGTGAAAGCCTACATCAACTGGCAGGGGGGGGAACAAAATCACGAGCTCTGATGAGAGAGGCCTCGCACCTGTTTCACTGGGTGGAAAGTTTCGTGCCTTCCATCAGAGCTGAGCACCTGGCGGGAGTAAAAAAACGTGGCGGCAGATTGGCTAAGTCGTCAGCAACTCAGCGAAACAGAGTGGCGTCTCCATCCAGGGGTGTTGCAGGAGATTACTCACAGGCTGGGGACCCCGGTAGTCAATTTGTTTGCCACTCCCTCCAACACTCAGCTACCAAGGTTTTTCTCTTGGACCCTCGCCCAGGGAGAGGAAGGGATAGATGCGATTCAGAGTCCTTGGCCCCCGGGGTTGCTATACACTTCCCCCCCCCATCCAACTCCTCCCACTGGTTCTCAGAAACGTTTGGATGCAACAAGCAGATCTGATTCTGGTGGCCCCCCACTGGCCCAGGCATCCCTGGTTCACCATGATACTAGGCATGGCAAAAGGGGAAGGTTGGCCACTGCCCCTCAGGGGGGATCTCCTCAGTCAAGGCACCCTCAACCACACCTCCTCCAGTTGACAGCATGGAGGTTGAGCGGATATTCTAATCAGGTAGTGCACATGCTTCTCGCCTCTAAGAAGGATTCCACCAAGCGCTCTTATAATACCACCTGGCACAAGTTTCAACATTGGCGTGGGGAGAGAGGTTTCGACGCCACAAAGCCTACTATCAGACAGGTCCTAGAGTTCCTACAGGCTGGCTTTGAGCTGGGTCTTAGTACCAGCACTCTGCGCAGACAAGTAGCAGCTATCAATTCCATGCTGGGGGCAGGTATAGGGTCTAACATCTCAGCCCACCCGCATGTCAAACGTTTTCTCAAGGGGGTAGCCTTGCTGAACCCCCCAGTAATTCGTAGGTTTCCTAGCTGGGGCCTACATATTGTTCTCAAGGGACTGATGGGGGCCCCTTTCAAACCCCTGGTTAGGGTGCCTCTAAAGTTCCTCACACTAAAAACTGTGCTGTTGGTGGCTGTTACTTCCGCCAGAAGGGTGTCTGAGCTGGGGGCTTTGTTGGTCAACCCCAAACTCTGCATTTTTCACAGGATTGCATAGTCCTCCGGCCTGATCCAGCTTTTGTCCCTAAAATTAACACCCTTTTTCATAGGGAGCAGGAACTTATCCTCCCATCCTTCTGCCCTCATCCACAGCATCAGTGGCATTCGTTAGATGTCTGGAGGGCGCTGAGTTTCTACTTTGATCGCACGCTTCCGTTTAGACAAACTGATGCCCTCTTCATCGATTTTCAGGGCCTTTAGGAGGGTAAAAAGGTGTCCAGGAGGTCGCTAGCGAATTGGCTCAAGGAGGCTATCAAGACAGCCTATGAAGCGTTAGGTAAATCACCCCCGTCTGGTGTCACAGCCCATTCAATCAGGGGGCGGCAACTTCGGCAGCATTTGAGGGGGTTTACTCCCCAACAGAAATTTGTAGGGCAGCCACCTGGGCTTCTCCAAACACATTTACAAGACATTATAGGGTAGACGTGGCTACGTCGGCCCAGGCGGCCTTCGGCAGGAGGGTGCTCCAGAGTGTGGGGGTCCCTAGCTGACACCTATTCTTATTCCCACCCGACTCAGACTGCTTTGACACATCCCATGTGGTCACGAAGGCCCCACCTTCCTTCCTCAGAGGAAACGGAATTCTTACCTGAGAATCTCCTGTTCTGAGGAAGGTGGAGCATTCGACCCACCACTAGGGGGACGGTGTTGGCAAGGCTCAATCGGGTGAGTCTCCGGGATGATGGAGGGGGGTAGTTTAGTTTTACCCCTCCCCCTTTTTTCCTATTACTGTCAATTGCCTCTGAACTGTTTTTCTCCTACTATCTGTTAGAGAGTTACTATTCTAGTTATTTGAGTTTAGGTGTGGTTAAGTTAAGTTGTGTGGAGGGCTTCTGCTTCCAGCTTTCGAATTTGACTGGGGCTTGGGGATGCCCTCCCACCGGAAGAGGAGGCGACTTCAAAGATGTCCGGCCCTGCCTCCCGATAGGAAGGGCATACCACCATGTGGTCACGAAGGCCCCACCTTCCTCTCCCCAGAACAGGAGTTTCTCAGGTGAGAATTCCGTTTTCCCTTAAGTGAGCATTCTGTGAATCCCTTTTTACAAATTCCTACATTTAAAAGCATATATGGAATGCACAAAGTTCTCATTTTAAAAACTCTTCTAAAAAGGTGAATGACACCTGATGATGATGATGATGATGATGATGATGATGATGATGATGACAAATAACTAATACAGCACCATCAGTGTCCATGATGCCTTACAGCAGAATTGAAGACGGGCCCCAGGCCTATGGGGCTCACAATCTAAACTAGACTCAAGGGAGGCAACAATCTGCAATGATTTCATGTATACGTTTTTAGCCGAAGTAAGGCAGAAAGATAAAGAGTATCATCTTACAGTACAATATAATCTTACAGTACATCACGGGAATTTAATAATGATGAGTTTTCTTTTTACACCATAATTTTTCCTTTTTGGTTGCAAATTGTAGCCACACAAGATCAAGACGAGCTACAAGGCATTTGCTGCAATCCCTACAAACACACTCCTCCTGGAGCAGAAGGTTAGTGGTTTGCTCAAACACATGTAAATGTTGCAGTATATTCAAAGGTTTGGGGTTAATTTTGTAACGGAGGGTTGCATTTTCAGATTGCAGAATAGGTTCTACTGTCCTCAAGGCTTTCAACTGTGAGCAAAAAAAAAAAAAAAAGTCAAATGCAGCCCACCGGCCAGACATGGTTGATCCCCAGCACTTCAACAACTACACAATTACAAATTCAACAACTACGAAAGCCAGTACACAAAATCTCCAGTTTGATTTGGAACTAGAGCAGGGGAATTTTAGTCTCTTGCCCCCACCATGATGTTGGGCTAGATTCCTTTGTGCTGCTATTTGCCCTGAGGAGAAAGCCTCACTGGGAACTTGTCTCCCAGGAGAAATAGTACCTGTGGAGGACGATCCCAATCCTGGGACTGGGACTGCTTTGGGGGTACCAGTCTTCCCCACTGCAGCAGTCCCAGTTTATCTGGGTTCCTGCATAGTTGCTATTTATATACTTTAAAAAACAGGCACAAAAGTCCAAATCACACAAAATGTATATCATCTAGTTTGGCCTTAAGCTCCTAGTTTTATTACCTTCCTGGGCTGTAAGATCAGTACTTTCACCTCTTCTAGATATCACTTTTGGGATGCAAGAGAATGACGAAAGTTTCAGTAGGAGTGCTTATTTGGAATGCCACTTCAACAGCTAGGAAGAATTAACATTATTTTGGATTCAGTCAGGACAACAGAACGAGGAGTTAAAACAGTTTCAGAAGGAATTGGGTACTCCAGCTCCACCCTAGTGGTGTCATGCCACCTCTTGCTCTTGTGTGCTTCCAGTCTACTAATCTGAGGTTTTATTTTGTTTCTTAGGGTGCAATCCTATACTGCGCTGGAATGGCGAGGCCGGCTGGCCAACGCCATATCCAGTGCAGTATAGGAGAGGCTGGAGCCTCCCCGCGGCAAGGGAGCATGCGCTTTCTTACTGTAGGGGAGGCTCCAGCCTCCCCTATGTGCTCCTCGGATCTGTGCCCGCTAAATAGTGGGCGCAGATCTGAGGAGACTGCACGGCCCAAATCGGGACTGCATGGCCTCCCGAACGGGCTTAGGATGCGGCTGTATGGCTGCCTCCCAAGTCCACCCATGTCCTGCCCCCAACTTCCCTCCTGCCCAGCAATCCCCATCCTGGAACAGGACGGTTCCTCCCTCATGCCGACTGGCTTCGTTCAGCATGAGGAAGGCTCCCCTACTCGTAGCGTTGGCATCAGAGCATTAGCGCCAACATGGGGGTGCTGCTTGGTGCCCCCGCATCAGTGCTAATGATGTAGCGCTGACGCAACGTCGTTGTGTCAGTGCTACATCCTTTATACGATTGCGCTGTTAGTCAGTGATGTCATTCAGGGGGAACGGACCAGAACGGGAGTTCCGGATCCTAACGGGCTCCATGGCTGGTTCCGGGTTCCCAACAAGTGCCAATCAAAAGTGAGTTCCTGTTCCTAAATCATTTGAATGACACCACTGCTGTTAGTGCTGCTAAGGAGCAACTGCTAGCTACAGTTTCTAGAGGTGGCAGAGGGTTGATTGTTCAGGACTGTTGCTTATACCATCATGAACATGACATCATGTTAATTGAATTCTTTTTGAAGCAGAGCAGACTTAAGAGTATGTAGGTCTGTGAGCCGCAGGTCCTGTACCAGCTGTGTGGTCAGGAACAGCAGAGTGTGATCCTGATTGTGGTGACATCACCACCAGGCACCAACCACATGTGGAAGTGGGATGGGAGGAGCCAGTGAGAGAGGAGCTGCCAGTCCTCTCACTAGCAGGGGCTGGAAAAGCATCTGGATTGAAACTGAAGATGCTCCTCAACTCATCAGGATGGCTGCACCATCTATGCCTTCTTTTGCTGTGTGTGCAATTTCAAGGCAAAATTGAGCCAGTGGCTGTAGCAGTTGGGAATAAAAAGAATTTTAGCAGGTGCTGCTCTCCTCCCCAGTGTTAGGGCAAGTGAAGCAGCATCTGAGAGGGACTAAGCCAGCCAGAGTTCAGAGGATTTGACATATTTCACTACAGCACCTGATTTCTGCACAGTAGCAGAGTAGCTGGTCTGTGTGTGACAAGAATAGAGAGGACAATGAGACAAGGAGTTTCAATGATATGCTTGGTGTATCCAAGATGGAACTAGTAAAACTGAAAGGTGGTGTGGTAGGCAAGTCTGTTCTGATTTATTTTTGCCCTGTCCAGATCTGCTGTTTTAAATAGGTGGCTTATAGACGAGAGAAATGCTTGTTTAGATTGATGGACTCTGTTTACCATAGAAATCCATGGGAATCATTCGTGGCTACTGACGGTCAAGCAGCAGTGTTCATGCCCCCTCTAGAGGACGGGAGGCACACTGCAGCAAAAATACAATAGAAACGATTAAAAATAAAATCTGGCATGGTATAATCACGCCATTGAATTGCATTAAAGGATTTTTCCTGATTACAAACCTTGGTTGGGGGACAAAAGATTAAAATTCTGAAAGCTTCAACCTTATTTGGAAGAAGCGTACATGCTTGCTACTGTTCTACCGAAACTCAGTGTTGCAGTCCCTAATATCAGATGCTAGATTTTGTTGTTCACAACTCACATAAAAACTTTTTAACCAATTAATGTGTAGGCTTCATGATAGCTGGATTTATTAGAGGCATTATTGTTTAGTCTTATATTGTGCTTTATGTCCATGTTATTAGAGGTGGGTAAGGCATAAATACAGGCATGCCCTGGTATCCGCTGGTGTTCTGTTCCGGACTCCTCCATGGATACCTGAAACTGTGGATACTGGGGTCACCTTTTTTAAAGATAGGGGGCCATCAGTGGTTTTGTTGCAACATGGTAGAAAAAGAGATTTGTTTAATGTTCCCCGATCTTTTTAATAAGTGCCCCAGTATCCACTGATTCAGTATCTACGGTTTCAGTTATTCATGGATACTGGGACACACCTGTAGTAGAAATAAATGAACAGGTGATGAAGTTGTTAGCATTTCATTGTTGAATTTTTTTTGCAGTGCTGCCCTGACCTCAGAATAATCTGAATTAATCTCTCTAGGCGCTTGATGAACCTAACAAGACAGAAGGAGCTGTTGACACAGATTTCAGCACGCGTTCAGAGGTGACTTCAATAATCTCTGCCTTCTTAAT
Source organism: Lerista edwardsae (assembly GCA_029204185.1). Classification (NCBI taxonomy): domain Eukaryota; kingdom Metazoa; phylum Chordata; class Lepidosauria; order Squamata; family Scincidae; genus Lerista; species Lerista edwardsae. Next base: position 16,144,461 of record JAJKFI010000012.1, on the reverse strand, counting down.
ACTCTCACAGAGCCCAAACCATTTCTATTAATTCACCTTCTGCTTGTGTTTCTATCTTCACTAGCTTTAGTTTGCTTTGCACATAGCCCTTTGCCCTTTAAAATGGATGTTGTGCCACATTGTTTGCCTGCGTAAGAATCTTTGAGAAACTACTGTGCATGAAAGGAGCTGGGTGAAACCTGCCTTGTCTTAGAGGCATTGCACCAAGGTGCTCATTTGGAAGTTATGGTGGTGTCGTTTTGTGTAACACTTTGAATGGCAGGGAGTATATGGTGCCACAACAGTGGGTGTGTCTGTTTCCCCTTTGTCCTGAGAAAAGGGTGACATTGTGAGAAATAAAAGGAAGCAGCAGAGAAGGAACATCTAGGCTAGGCTAGAGGGTGAAATCTAGGCTTCCCAATGACTTTGCAACTGATCACGTAATGGGATTTGCACTTGGCAAAGCAGTGCAAGACTACCCTGTCAGCTTCTTGAGCTTACAAACAGAACCCAGAATTGAGGGGATAGGTACCATGGCGTCTTTTCCGAATAGTAAGAGCAGTAGGGCATGTGCAAAACAGAGAGCATGAACAGAAGCCTGGAGCTATTTTCTCTTTTTCAAAACCCTGTAGATGTGTTCACCTGCCCAACTGAGGCAACAAACTGAAGAGCTGTGTGCAGCCATTGATCAAGTCTTACAGGACCCCCTACCTATGGTATGCATATCTGTCTAAGATGCCTTATGGCTGTGCTTTCTTTTCTCCCCCCTTTTTTTTGATAAATGAGCAACTGTAATTTTCAACTCATTTTTAGCGCCGATGCGATTCTTCTCCAAGCTCCTTGCAGAGCATTTTGGATTCCGATATCAGCAAAGTAAGTGGTTAACTTACCTGTATATTAGGCAGTAGTTCCCAAACTGATGTGTCATGACCCACTAGGAAAACTGGAAAAGGACAATTCCCCTTTAAGGGAAATAGCTCAGGAAACAGCAGCACCACGATCTCCATTATCGTGCTGCTGATGATCAGAAACGGGATTTTAAGCTTACCTGGGTGGTCACTGTGGCCCTACGACACCCTCTGTACCCCTCCTGGCAGTTCCAAACTGCTGGAAAAAAGAGAAGAAACCACTTTTCATCATGAAACTGGAAGTGTTATTTTTCTCTTTTTCCCAGCAGTTTGGAGCTGCCAGGAGGGCTGCAGAGGGGGACACAGGCTCCCCAGAGCCATAGCAATCCCCAGGCTGCTGCAGCCTGCAAGCATCCATCAGCAAGGTCCAGGGGCAAAGCTGTGACCCAGGACAGAGGTTTTTATTGCTGCTATTCCAGCTGAGGAACTCAGCATCAATTGGTCAAAGTATTAGCCAATGATAGATGTGCCTACGCCTGTGCATCCCAATCTGTGGGTTAAGGGGAGTGGCCCAGTTATGGGTGTTTTGAGGGCACTGCTGCTATCACGGCACCACAGGATACCCAGGGGCTTCAGCCCATACCTGGGAGTTGCCTGACATCCAAGGGGGTCTGGGAGACCCACAGCATCCTCTGCAGACCTCCATGATGCAGAATAAAGCCCCATTTTTTTGTGTGACAAGCACTTCCTGTGGTGTCATGATTGCAGTGGCACTGTTAGGATACCCCTGCAGCCCCAGACCCTGCCTCCACCACTACTTAGCATATTCCCAACATCCGAGTAAGACTTTGGGAACTGCTGGCCTAGGCTATTGCTGAGGTGAACATGCTCACCATCTTCTCAAGCCTCATGCTGCTGACAACAATCAAAATATATTCTCACTGTTAGGGAGAATTGGCAGCAGCTGAGACTCTTGGTGCATGTCCAACTTCTTGTTTCCTCTGGTAACAGCTCAGACAAGGGATCCTAGAGGCTAGCAGACAGGTGGTTTCTGGGCTTTGCACCTGCCATTACAAGTATACATCACGTACATGTTATAGGGTATTACACATAGAAAACAGGTTTTCCTTTCCAAAAACAAGACAAAACAGCCCTCTCTCACGAAAAAAAACAAGACAATAAAGCAGTGGGGTGGAGAAGGTGTCAAAGGTTGGTTCCAGCTTGCTCCATGTGATGGAAATAATGTACAGGCTAAGCTTTTAAATGGTCTAAATTCACAGAGGAAATTTGTTCTTGTTTATGATTAAGGAACGCTCCTGAGTGTGAATTGTCAATTTCATTTTATAGTGCCAGGCCACAATAATCTTTCAAGTGTGTTCACAATGTCTTGATGAAGCATCTAATTTTCCATGTTATGAGCCTGTTGAGTAAATATATCTTCCTTATTTTTATTGCTCTTTGGTAATAATGGAAAAAAGAGATGCTACAATTTAGTTAGAAAAAAATTTCTGACTCTTTAAATTGCATTCTTTGCCTATAGACGTCTGTTGCTTCCCAGAGACCAACTGGGCGGGAAACGAGATTTGTAAGTAACAAGGCCTTAATTTCTGCTTGGACCTAACCTTGGCATCTGTTTTCAATTATTGCACTGGAGCATATTTGCCTACTGAAGAGGCAAGCCCAGAACATGTCAGGATTTGCCAGACCATATGAGAAAACAGGTGAAATCAGCTTCACTCTTGTAGCAGAGGTCTCGTCGATTTGAGTATGAAGGATTCCCCTCAAGGGCTGAACAGCTCTAGCCTGCGGGGGAGGAGTGTGGTGTGGACCAGTAATCAGAGGCAGGGCTCAGCTAAGCTGCATGACTTACAGTGCAATTCTATGCACGTCTACTCATAAGTACATTCCATATATATTTCAGTGGAACTTACTTCCTGCAGCTTTAATTTTCCAAGTTTATTGCCTTGAGCCTATTAAGTGAACTGTGAGGAATACATGATTGAGTTATTAGGAATGTCATGTGTGCTACTATTTTATCAAATTCCATAATATCAATTAAGAATAGAGGAGACTGTGAGCACAGTGCATTTTTCTTACAACTATGTTTCCTCACAAACAGAAGAATCTGACCTGTATGTGGTACAACAGATTTGAGCTCTGGCATCTCTCTCTCTCTCTCTCTCTCTCTCTCTCTCTCTCTCTCTCTCTCTGTGTGTGTGTGTGTGTGTGTGTGTGTGTCAGGAATTGAACTCTGTTCATAATATCTTAAGAGTTTTTAGCAATAAGAACATCATTCAGAATCACATTACATATTATAATTGCAGTAGCCTTTCCATCTACCACAGTGAGGGCATAATCCTAACCCAGAGTTAGGCCAGCAAAGTTTGGTCAGCACAAGGGCCACCATAAAGTGTGTTTCAACCATCCTTGGAGTCAAGGAGGATTGTGCATGTCTGTGTGCTGGCCTCTCTGACTCCCACAGTGGTCCAAACATACTTTACGGTGTCCCTTGTGCCGGCCAAACTTTGCTGGCTTAACTGTGCCGGCCTAACTCCACATTAGGATTGCATTCTGAATGACAGAAGACTCACTCTGGCTTCAGTGAAGATAAACGACCTGAAGGCATTAGAAATTTGAGAATTAAATCTTATCAATCACCTCTGCACTTCTCCTACTAGCAATTATACCACAGCTCTTCCTAGAGGAGACACTTGTAGCAAATCTCTTCAAAGCCTAGTTGAAATTCTTTCATTAGATGCTCTAAGGGAGACCTAAGTGGGTAGTAGTGCCAATTGTATGCTCCCATCTGTATAATGATAAAATGGATATCTTGAGCACAGGGCTAAGGCAACATTCTTCCAATGCCTTTTAACACAATTTCATTGGAACAAGAGACAAACCTGTTAATTTTTTTGATACATTCATGGGCTAAGGTGAGCCAGTTCATCCATATTGAGAACATGTTACAAACAAAAGTTCTCCAACTTAAGCCAATACCATTTTCCAACAGCATATAGTACAGCATGTCCTTGGGGGGAGGCTTGCCTTTTGATCTCATCAATCACTGTATCTCTGGTACAGGTCAAAGGTACAGAATAGTAGAATTAGTGTACAGGGGCAATGAGATTCCCGAAGGTCGGAGCAGAAGCACTTCAGTCCATCAATTAATGGCTTCACTGCATCTGAAGTACAGCAGAAATTATGAAACATCATATACTGGGGGTGTCTGAGGGTCAAGTAGCATTAAATTATTTTGTAGAACATTTGGATCAAACTAGATGATGATGTGGGAGAACTGCATTTGGAATACCTTTAGCCAGTGATGTCATTCAGGGGGAACGGACCAGAACAGGCGTTCCGGATCCTAACGGGCTCCGTGGCTGGTTCCGGGTTCCCGACAAGTGCCAATCAAAAGTGAGTTCCTGTTCCTAAATCATTTGAATGACACCACTGCCTTTAGCCACTGGAGAGGGAGCAATTTGGATCATTGTTGCAGGATAGTGATGTGTGTATATGTATCTCATTTTTCCCTCTGCTCTAAATGACACACCCTAAGCTACAATTAAAGCCAGGGCAGGCCTTAAGCCAATGTTGAAATGAGAAATATGGCGTGGATCCCAAAAATATATATAATACTGTAGTTACTCGGCTATAAGACGAGAAATTTTTTTTACCAATAAATGAATTGTAAATTGCCTCCTCATCTTATCTTAAGATGGTCAGGGCAGTTCAGGGGTGTTAGCTGCCTGTTGATTGTTTCCAAAGTACCTGTTGGCCATCTTTTATACATGCAGAGAGTTTCCAAGCTTTAGTTATACTCGGAGCTCTCTTTGCTTTCTGTTTCATTGTATATATTGGTCCAGAGTTTTTCTGAGCATGGCCATTAACTCTTTTGTTGTTGTTCAGTCACTAAGTGTGACTCTTCGCGACTCCATGAACCACAGCATGCCAGGCCTCCCTGTCCTCCACTAGCTTCCGGAGTTTGCCCAATTTCTTGTTCATCGCTTCGGTGACACTCTCTAACCATCTCATCCTCTGCTGCCCCCTTCTCCTTTTGCCTTCAATCTTTCCCAGCATGAGGGTCTTTTCTCAAGAGTCCTCTCTTCTCATGAGGTGGCCAAAGTATTGGAGCTTCAGCTTCAGGATTTGTCCTTCCAGGGAGCAATCAGGCTTGACTTCCTTTAGGATTGACCGATTGGATCTCCTTGCAGTCCAGGGGACTCTCAAGAGTCTTCTCCAACACCATAATTCAAAAGCATCTATTCTCCGGCGCTCTGCCTTTCTTATGGTCTAGCTCTTATAGCCATACATTGCTACTGGGAAAACCTTTGACTATGCGAACCTTTGTTGGCAGAGTGATGACTCGGCTTTTTATTAAGTGGTCTAGGTTCGCCATAGCTTTCCTCCCAAGAAGTAAACGTCCTTTAATTTCATGGCTGCAGTCACCATCTGCGGTGATCTTGGAGCCCAGGAAAATAAAGTCTGTCACTGCTTCCATTTGCTCCCCTTCTATTTGCCAGGAAGTGATGGGAGTGGTTGCCATGATTTTCGTTTTTTTTAATGTTGAGCTTCAAGCCAATTTTGGCACTTTCCTCTTTCACCCTCATCAGGAGGTTCTTTAGGTCTTCCTCACTTTCTGCCATCAGAGTGGTATCATCTGTATATCTGAGGTTGTTATTTCTCCCAGCAATCTTGATTCCAGCTTGTGAATCATCCAGCCCTGCCTTTCTCATGATGTAGTTAACTCTTTAAAGATATCTAATTCTTTAAAAGCTGGTGAAATATCGAAAGCCTAGTTGTTTTGATTGTCTTGTGAACATTTGTGAGAGAGGCACAATGACTGCCCGTACAATACATCTTGTAAATAGTGGGGGTGGGGGGTTAGAATAGGGGAGTAGATTTGCTTGGACACCTGTATATTCAAGTTACTAGCAGGAATATCAGGAAAAATATTCAAGTTACTAGCAGGATAGATCAGGCCTGGGAAGGGGCTCAGGATTTGGTGTCCACTACTGCCGCTGATCCTGCTCCCTTCCAAGGTCTGATCTGCCTTCTGGCCTGCCCCCATCATCACCCCTTTTTGCCTTCCCCATGCCTCATTCAATCCCTCTCCGCCTCCCTCCATCCCTCTGTGTGGGCTTACCTTCTCTGGCAGGTGTCCATGGGCCTGCCGGCATGCAGGAAGCCACTGAAGCCTCTCTTTCGGCAGGCCTGCAGTGTGCATTGGCAGAGGCTGCTTTGCAACGATCATAAAACAGCCTCCACCAGCCTTAAGCCAATGTGACCAATGTCTTCACATTGGGATCCGTGCTTTTGGGGGGGGGCACACTAATGCATCGAGCATATAGCCTGCTGCTGCAACCAGGATCTCTATGGGCTGTAAGTCAGTGGGGCAAGCAGAGTTGGTTTACCATGGGCCCTTCCACCTGCCCCTCCTGCCCAATAGCCCTAAATGGGCCTCCTCGAAGCAGTTGGCGGTGACATCATCATGTCACAACCATCCATTTCCAGGTGCCACGCTTTGACGCAGCACTATAAGTGCTCTTTGAGTAAAGTTTAAATGGGGCTTGAAAGATAGCATGTGCACCTTCCAGATAATCTGGTTCACGCAGAAGCCTCTTTTCAATTCAAATCACCATGTCCAAGTTGCCTTTTCACATAGTGGGAGGAAGGTTGCAATTCTATACACGCTTTCCTGGGAGTAAGCCCCTCTGAACACAATGGGACTTACGTCTGAGTAGACATGCAATTATCGTTTCCCTGTATTATTTTTTCCCCAATGTATGGAAAAAAACATCTTGGAAGGGTGCTTTGGAGCTGGAAAAAGGGGGGGCTGTATCTCTCAGTGTGTCCTTCATTTGCTCAGACTTGCAACCTGGCAAGACTTGTGGGTTTAAAAAACTGCCGAAGAAAAACTCCTTAAACTCTTGCATAATGTGTAGTTTGTGAGCCTAAGATCTAAGCTTGGTATTTCATTTCACTGGGAAAACAAGATCTGTGATACAAGAACTTAACATAAGAGCCCCACTGGATCAGGCAAGGGTCCATCTAGTCCAGCCTCTTGTATCTCACATTGGCCCACCAGGTGCCTCAGGGAGCACAAGGCAACAAGGTACAAGCATCTAGTTGCCACTCCCCTGCATCCAGCTATGGTTGATTCCATTTGCCAAGGCTAAGGGCTGATGCCCACCCATGGATATTATGGGCTGCACAATTGCAGAAACCCCCCCCCCCACAGAATTTGGTATTGGGTGTAGCATCCTCAGAATTCCAAGTACAGCATTTAAGTTGGTTGATAGTTTACAACTTACATTGATTCCTTTAGTTGCAAAGATGTGTATAAGAATGTGCCTAAATGAAAAATGGCAATGAGAAATATTTGACTCTTAAGCAATTTGTTCATTGCTCGAGGAGGCAATTTTTATCTGGATTTCCTGCTCCCTTTACCTTTTCAGTGGCCTCTGTATTGTGCAGGGTTTTTCCCAATACATTTTCATGAAGAACCAAACCTGACCCATCATTTCTCTTTGAGCTGCACAGTTCCATCTGTTCTTGCCTCTTCCCCAAAACAAGAAAGTCTGCCAAAAATAATGAGGGATACAGTGCAGTTCCAAATCCTCTTTCATTTGCAGTTAATGTGATTAAAAGTAATGGACTGTCCAACTGAGCTGATGGTGTATATATTATGTTGCAGGCTAACCTCTTATCGGGGTCTACAGTGATTGAGAAGCAAAAGGTAGGTATTGCCAGCAAATAGTTTTGATTTATAAAACCGTGACTGAACAAATATTCAAAATATTTATATATCACCTTTTCTAAGTTCAAGGCAGTTTAGAGAAAAAATGAAAGGAAAATCAAACGATAGCTGCAATGGCCAGTCCCATCCATTCCAGGCCACGGTAATTACATCCTGGGGCGCCCAGCTCTTGTGAGTGCGTCAGCACCATTCTGAGTGGCTCCTCCACCCATTGTAAAATAAGTGAGAGTGAGGCTGCCCTGACCATCCATAAGAGGCTTTGTGACCCATTGGGTCACAACACACAGGTTCAAGGTCATTGGGGTAGAGCAGTGGTTGTCAAATGTTTTAGCACTGTTTAGAATGACAATCTGTCTGGGGCACACCAGAAGTGATGTCAGAAGTGACATGAAAGTGCTGCCACTGTGATGCCAGAATCTGCTGCTTTCCTGAGAATGCAGCAATGCGTTGGGTTATTTCTCAGACATTTTCCAACAGCAACGTGAATCAGAAAGAAGAAGAAAAAAGCTTATTTACAACCTCAACATAGTCAAAATAATCACAAAGCCCTCTCCCTTTCCAGCATCCCATCTTCCCATATTTTCAATATGGCTGCGCTAAGAGCTGTGCGACCCACCTAGTGAGTCCTGACCCACAATTTGAGAAATACTTCTCTAGAGTGTGGAAAAGACAAAGGGAGATGTATGCCTTGTCTATACTATTCCTGCTATGCAACAATTGAATAAAATTCAATTTCAGTCCTTCCATTAACAACCAATACAAATATGAATATAGCAGACTTGAATTTCAACTTCCTTTTCAGCTCCTTATCTCTTATTTTTTTAACTTCAGCCTCATGCTGATGTTTTTGAAGAACTTTTTAAAAAAAATTCTGCAGGTAGCAATGATGTTTTAGACTCTCTTTCTTACCTGAATGTGATTAACAACAGTATTGACCCCTGTTGTCAGGAGTATATATGAAAGAAATATATTCACCTAGACAGGAAATGGAGCTCAATAAACTGCCAGTAAATTGCAACTCTGGGCAGAGAGGGCACCTTGGTAGTCTTATGCTTGTAGTACCAATAATGTTCTGCAAGCTTGACTTTTGTGAAACAACGGCAATATTTTTATAAAGGGGCACTGGAAACCTACAAAACATGCTGAGCTTTCTGCGGATAATAGTTTCTCTATGCTTGTCCATAACATTCCATACCCCCTAAGAACAAAATAAGATATCTTCTGGATTGAACCAAAGGTCTCATTCTCCATTCTGTTTCCCATATAGGAATTCATAGATATTTCCTTTTTGTGTTGAGGTGGAAAAAAGGGATAGGGTTTGGGTTATCTTGTAACTTTCTCATATTTCCAGGGAGCGGTCATGGTTAGGGTCGTGGTGTCTCTCCTACAGAGAAGATTCCAGTAAAATTCAGGCATTTAGGCTTTCCATTACTCAGACTGTAATCGATCCTTGATCAAGGACCTAGGGGATTAGCACTCTCAGTTAGTAATGTAAACTGAAATTGGGGGCATATATGAGACTGAGGGTGCAATCCTAACCAAGTTTCTAGCATCAGGTTAAGGGCAATGCAGCTCCGAGGTAAGGGAACAAATATTCCCTGACCTTGAGAAAGCGTTCATGCCTACCACTCTGCTGCAGAATGCAGCACATGCCCCATTGGCACAACTAGGCCAGTACTGGAAAGATGGTTAGGATTGCGCTCTCAGTTAGGAATATAAACTGATATGGGGGAATACATGAGACTGAATGGAAGAATGTGGAAGTTCCCTTTCACAGGTAGAAATCCTTAGATTGGGCAAGGAGAAGATATCCAGTGAGAACCATGAATGCATCTGTATAGTAAATATGAGGCTGAAAAGCGAATATTTAACAATAATTGCAATTTTGCCAACATTTTTGAAAAGATTTTTTTAATGAACAAAAATATCTTTATCCTGCACTTCCATCACAACTAGACAAAGCCTGGTGTCATTCGCCCAACCACTGTGAAAAAAAAAGTGATAGTAAAAGAAGAGGAACCTATCCAACCAAACCCATTCAAAAAGTACCTAGAAGAAACCAGTGATTCTGAAACGGAACAGGTAAAGTTTCTTTTGTTCCCCTGTTCAACATTTTGTTTTATTTGTTATATTAGTAGTTTAAACCATTTCCTTTACTTATTGGAATGCTTCCGTTGAATGAGGAGGAAAATATACCCCTATCTATAGTTTATTTTAACAAAAATTAAAAGTACATGAAATGACCTGTCAAAATGGCAGGTATACACTTGCTTAAAACAGAGGAAAACAGCTACTGACCTTCAATTCTACACAGTGGCCACAATCCACTGTAGAATTTCAGTGTGTAGAAATAAGTAGAATCAGTAGGTTTAGGTAAGTGTAACTCTTAACTGCATTGAGGTTCCTGAGATTACAATATAAAGAGGGCTCTCAGTATCCGCTGGAGATTGGTTCCATGTAATCTTCAAAAAACCTTCAAGATGCAACCAGAAGCCACTTCTCGTTTGTGACTGTGACTTCTAGTTCCTTCTGGAAGGGCAGGCCAGGGAAGGCCCATGGAGTGGACCACGGGCCTTCCCTGGACTCATAACACCTCCCAGATGGGATCAGAAATTTTGGTTGTAAACTAGAAGTGGCTTCTGATCATATCCAGGAGGCCTTCTTAGGCTCTCTGAGCTGGGGTTCAGCATCCACATGGGCTCAAATCCACGGGTACCGAGATGGCACATAAGGAGGGCCCTCTGTATAGAAAATACATGAGCTATGATAGCTTTTGATATATTATCAAGCTATATCCCGTTCTAGACCAGCCTCCATCACTATTGGAGGCTACATTGCACTGTATAGCAGTGTAATAACACTACTATTTCACTATTAGCAGCTTCTCAACAGTGATTAAAGGCTGCCATGAGTGATTTGTGTTAGATTTTCACAAATGATTATTTATTAATATGCAAGGCATGAATGAAAGACCAGGTTTGAACAAGAAACAAGTTTACCACAGAAGTCGTGCAATAAATGCCCCATTCATCAGTTACTCCAGATAATGCTGTATTTACTGTTTTCTTCTTTAACCAAACAACTAACAAACAATTGTGTCCCCTTAAAAAAAAATCAAGACAAAAAGAGTAGATTTCCCTGATGATGAGGCTTTTTTTTTTTTAAAAAAATGAATCCTCTCAAATTATAAATTGTGTATTCATCATTACATCTGCTTCTAGTTGCCATAGCAACATGAACAAACCATACTGAAGTAATACATGAAATTATTACTCTTCTGGAATTCACACAAAATTGGGCCTCTGCTCTTACAGTGTCCACTAACCAATCTCTCTGTCTACTTCTCTTTCTTCCAGGACTCTTTTCATTTTCATCCTTTTATCCATACTAAAATGAACCTTTCTACTAAGTCCCCATTACATCCACAGTCCATCTCCCATCCTGACTCACTAAGTCCTGGACCGTTCAGCCGTTTGGGCTCCATCCTTGGTGATATCCATGACCATTCTTATAGCCCTTACCGTCGAAATGCTTTGCATCATAAGGTGAGAGATCTCGCTTCCCAGCAGTTCAGTAGTGCTAAGGAGGTACTCATTTTTGGGACAGTTCACCTGTAAACCAGATAAGAACTATAATTATAAATAAACTTAAGGAATACCCGTAGGAGGGCTTATTTGGAAAGGAGCCTCTTTGATATCAATAGGGCTTACGTTTAAATAAACATTACTAGGATAAAACAGCAAATCAGTAAAGCGCTTCACAATCCTTATTCATCTCTACAACACATTTGAGTGATCGTTCACTGGGGCAACTGTGACTGAGAGACAAGGTCCCCCTCTGTATTTGACTGACTTTCCTGGTCTTTAAATGCAAGCCACCAAGATCTGTCCTCAGAATCAGGCATTCTGATTTAGACAAAATATTTTTATCCCACTTTTCCCCTTCTGCAAGGGAGATGTTCAAGGTGGCTGACAAGATATTCTTTTTATTTATAGATTTATGCCCTATCTTTTGATCAAACTGATCTCCAGGGGAGCTTGCAACATCAGTAGAAAACAACATAGGAACCCCTGATGCCTCCACTTACATCTCCCTTCACATGGGCAAACGGCAGTCAAAACTGAGTTCTTTTCAGAGAACCTCCCTGGGGTGTCCAAAATGGCATTTCCATGGCAATATCCCCTGTGACACAACATTGCCACATTTTGAGGTTCCCCGCTCTTGCTCCGTGACATTCCCTGGCACGGTTTTCAATGAGGAAAAAAAATGACAATGAGAAGATTGTAAGCATGTGGAGAGCATTTCTAAGCATTATGGAGCAGGCAGGGAGAAATTCTCATGGCCAGGGGTGTAGCTAAAGAAGTGCACAGGGGTGCAATTGCAGTGGGCAACAACGTTTAGGGGGGCAACAAACTGAGATTGTGACACTAGTGGCCAAAATTGTGAAAACCTTGGTCTGTATGAATAATACCATCATGTTATATACCATTTGATACAGAATTTAATGCAGAATGCAGTGAAACAAATCAGACTGTAGTATCTTCATTCTATAAAAAGTTATGGCCAAAAAACCCAAGAAAATGAAAATACAACTGTGATGACACTTCCTGTTGTGATGTCACTTCTGGGGCATCCTTTTGGCCTCTGCATCAGGCTACACTTTCATTAGCTATGCCAGTGCTCATGGCGGTGTCATTTTCTGTAGCATCCATGGGGACGCCATCATGGTTACCTGCTCTAATTATATCCAGTACTGGATTATGCGAGACATCACCCTGCCAACAAAGGTTCGCATAGTCAAAGCTATGGTTTTCCCAGTAACAATGTATGGCTGTGAGAGCTGGACCATAAGGAAGGCAGAGTGCCAAGGAATAGATGTTTTTGAATTATGGTGTTGGAGAAGACTCTTGAGAGTCCCCTGGACTGCAAGGAGATCCATTTGGGCAATCCTACAGGAAGTCAAGCCTGATTGCTCCCTGGAAGGATAAATACTGGAGCTGAAGCTCAAATACTTTGAGAAGAGAGGACTTTAGACAATGTCACCGAAGCAATGAACATGAAATTGGGCGAATTCCGGAAGCTAGTGGAGGATAGGGAGGCCTGGCATGCTATGGTCCATGGGGTCGTGAAGAGTTGGACACGACTTAGCGACTGAACAACAACAACTGGATTATGCAGGCAGAAACTAAAGGTTATGGTGGGAACCATCCAGATAATTATGGATGCACATGTCCTTTGAAATTAATGGCCCAAACGCATGCCTAAATTTCTCTCAGTTCTACCCTATTTTAAGAAGCTGTATTTATCCCGGAGCTATGCTGCTGGTAGCTGAAGAATTCAGTTGTGTTGGCATCTCATCTTTAGGTTTAGGCCATTTAGAAAAGTTCTGCTTTTTTCAGCATAATATAGAAAATAGGCAGACTCATTATGTCCCATTTTAATCGTTGTGGTCTTTTAATTTCAAGGAGCCTTCTGTGTCTGTCTGCATTAAACAGATACGGAAATACCTTGCGCTGTGACTGTTCTGCCAGTAGCGAGTGGAATGCATGGAGCAAAATGTCTTTACAAAAACATTTGTAAGCAGAACAAAGCTCCCCGAATAATGGCATGCAGGAATGTTCAATAAGAATGTTCTTCATTCTGAAAGCTTTTTTTTTTTTTATTAAAGGTGCTCCCAAAGCGATATCTGTAATTTATCTTTGTGCTAAACAGGGCCCTTTAATCCTTTTCAGTCAGGTCCATTTCACGTTAACAGGGAAGCAACTTGCGCCTTAGTCTTGGGTCATGTCAGTTCACATTACCAGCAACAGGTGGCTTTGGGCATTTTGCTAACCCCTTGGCGTGACTTCTGGATCAGGTTCTGAATTAGCATCACATGCTGGCTTTCACACACACCTGCCAAGGATTCTGTTGGGGAGGGGCAGATGCAGAAGAACAATGACACAATACAATGCTAGAGAGTTCAAAGTCTTTGCGTACCTTATTTATTTCTGGGCGCCCTAACCTGTCCTACGATCCCTAGCCACCATTTTCCCATCGACTGAGGAGGCAGGTGCCATTTTCTATCAAGTGTCTGAGGCAAGGTAAAAAAAAAAAAGGAGAAAGATGCATCTTCAGACACATTTTCGGAATCCAGCCCTGTGAGGCAGGTTCCTTCAGGATCACTTGAGGGTGGCAATAAAGTGGTATCTTTAGCCCCGATTAGGTGTGGTAAAAATGGGGGGGGGGCCTTGAACACAGCTCGCCCCTCTGGTTTGACACAATCTGTGCTGGGAGATGCAGATAGGGCACAGGCGGTTAAGTGGCTGGAAAGCCTGGTAGAAAACAAACTTGCTTCCAGCCTGGGCACATAGATGCTTGAGCAGGGACCACTATACTACCCGGAGGTGGATTAAGGTTTGCCATCACCTTAAGAAAGCATTTAATGAAAGCTTAAATTCCCCCTGTGGAATTTAATAAAGTCGGTGGAAAGCTTAAATTCCCCCTGCCACCCCAGGGTCCCCTGAAGAGCAGCTACCTGCCTCCTCAGTGTATTTGTTTTCAGACCCTTCTCCAACCCATCCTGGAGGACATCTAAGATGGTTCCCCCTTCATTCCGCCCTCCTCGATCCATTACTCATCATCATGTTCTTGTCACTTCAAGCTTGAAGGAATAGCCTGTTAGGGATTCCTTTCCCATCCATTTTTCCAGTTCTGAGAGAGAGAGAGACTGGTTAAGTCGTTGAAAGTTAGTTTTGCAGAGTTGGATCCACATTGGATCAGGAACCTTCTTTCATGGCTCAGCAAGATTGTCTGGGATTGGGTTCCTGTGCGCGGGAAGAAGAACCCGCCTTTTCAGCTGGCCCTGCCTATCGACTTCCCTGAAAGGGAGAATACCGATTCTAAGGAATGTCCCTGACTCCACCAGGAACAAGAATTATCGAAGGCAAGAAATTCCTGTTTCCCACTAGAGGAAGGGGCAGCAGTGGCGCCCAACTCCAGGGGAGAGAGGCAAGCCATCCTCCTCACAATGTCCATTAACCTTAAAAAAGGGGGGGGGGAATGATGTAAACTGAGTGATGGCAAAATATGGTGAGAATCATAAAGACAATGTCTTTCCCACCATCCCTGTGTCTCTGCACATGAATCTGTAACAGTTAAACCTTAACTTTAATTCATAGTTTCATATTTCTGATACAGTAAGGATTGAAGGGCATATGCTTAAAATGATTAATGTGGAACGCTTGCTACACAGCACAGTCAATAGGTGTTATAAGTACGGTTGCCAGATACAAACTGGGACAGAGTGTTTATACCTTTAACCATTGTATAGAAGAGGGAATTTGGGCAGGTTCAACTCATCATGGAAGGGCTTCAAAAGTTGCACCTGCCAAAATTCCCTTTTTGCACAATAATTGAAGATAGAGGCATTCTGTCCCAGTTTGTATCTGTTTGTAGAGACATTCTGTCCTAGTTTGTATCTGTTTGTAGAGGCATTCTGTCCCAGTTTGTAGGTAACCCTAGTTATAAGGACCATCCATGATGTCTTGTGGGAGGGGCATGATGTCTTCTGAGCCTTTAATAACCTTGAAGAGGCAGCAGCTTTCAAATTATTATAGAGCTGGGAGCCTCCGTTAGGGCTCACCTTATCATAATATCTTCTAAATACTATAATGTAGTTCCCAAACTATGGGTTGGGACCCACCAGTGGGTTATGAGCCAATGTCAGGTGGATTGTGAAGCACTTAGGACAACCATATTGAAAATATGAGAAGATGAGACACTGGAAAGGGGGTTGTGCTTGTGTCAAGGTTGTAAATAGCCTTTTTTCCTTTCTAATTCATTTTGTTATTGGAAAATGGCTGTCCCAACTTATCGCTGCATTCTCAAGAAAGCAGCAGGCTTTGGCTTCACAATGACGGCACTTCCGGCATAACTTTGAGTGGGTCCCAGACAGATTATCATTCTAAAAAGTGGGTCTCGGTGCTAAAAAGTTTGAGAACCACTGCTATAAGGCTTCTATTTATACTTTTTTCAGTCTGGTGTACTTGTCCCATTCCGCTGGCTGGTACAGATTAAGTGCCCAATCCTATCCAAATTTCCAGTGCCTATGCCACCACAATGCAGCCCTGAGGTAAGAGTTCCCTTACCTTGAGGAGGCCTCTGTGACCACCTCCCCACAGCAGGATGCAGCGCACACCCCATTGGCAAGGCTGCATTAGTGCTGGAAAGACGCAACTTGAGCCTTTGGCTAATGCCTGGTCTGGCCTACCCCTAATGCCATGCTTCCCTAGTGCTACTGCACTGTCACTTTAAGGCAGCTCTACTGACTTTTGATACTTTTAGACAAGAGCCTTCCTCCCAGGAGCTTCTGCCTAATTGATGATGTTAAGAACATAAAAACATAAGAAGAGTCCTGCTGGATCAGGCCAAAGGCCCATCTAGTCCAGCTTCCTGTATCTCACAGTGGCCTACCAGCTGCCTCAGGGAGCACACAAGACAACAAGATCCTGTTGCCATTCCCTTGCCTCTGACCTGCACCTATTCTGTTCAGCACTTGTCACCTGTTTCCTCCCTTGCTGAGACATACTAGAGTTAGCCTGTACATACAACTCTTGTTTCGTGTGTATGTGCGTGTGTGTGTCGGGGGGGGGACTTTAATGGCTAGTTTCTTTTTCAACCCAGCAATTGCTCATTATTTCAGTTCATTTTGAATGCAATTTTGCAGTTTTGCAATTGCGATAAGCATAAATAAGGTGATAAATATGACGTTTAAAATCCCTGCTTGCTCTGGCAGTAAAGAAAGTAGGGCTTGCAATGATGGCAGGGTGGAGTGGGAGGAGTTGATTGGCTGAGTTGTAGTGGAAAAGCAATGGGATTTTCCAGAGTTTGTGATGGTTGTAGTAGATCATGCTGCATAGAGCTGGAGGCAGTGAAGTCTGGGCCTGCAGGAAGTCTTCCTTCCCTCTCGGTGATAATTCTGACAAGAATTCTCCCGCAAGAGTTATACCCCTGAATGGAGGCAGCTGTGGCTCAGGCATCTGCCCTTTCAGGGAGGGGAAGCAAAAGCGGCCCCTTCACATTCATGATCTCTCACTGGTGCTCTCTTTGTCGGTTGAGTCTTGGTCACCCAAATTGATTCTGACCGTCTGAAGGTCTGACCTCCCAGACCTTCTCAAGGCACTTGCAAGCTGTTCACAGGTACGTCCCATTACATTCAATTAGATGTCCTTTTCAATAAATATTCTTGAAATTCATATGCACCACATTTCCCCCTCCCTTTTAAGACAGACGCTGAGATGCTTTTTTTCATTCCTACTAGTGTGCAACACTGCAATATTACACTTACAATATTGGAAAACTTACAATATTGATAAAAATCTTATAATTTGGGACATAGGTTCATTCTAGCTACACTTCCTAGGACTAGATCTCTCTTCTGAGTCATACCTCCTACTTTGCCCTCTGCTGTGTAGGTAGGTATTACAGGATGTTAATGAGAGTATAGCATGACAGTGTGATGTGGATCCACACTTACAATTGTGCTTCCAGCTGATTATGGCTGGGCGTTTCTTTAGCATTATTAAAGAGCCAGCATGGAAGCACCTCCAAGCCTGCCTGAGTGAGAACAGAAAGAGAAGCTCACTTTAGTTCAAAGGAGCGAACTGGGAGGTGGGCGAGTGTAAGTGTGATGTCAGGCCCCGCCTCTAATCCCACTATTGTCAACCACTGTGCCACAGCACATTACTGTGTCACAAATGGTCTGCAGTTGTGCCGTGGGAATTTGGGGGAGGGTCATTGCGGATGGTGTGCCTTGACAATTTTAGCACCCTGCCAGTGTGCTGTGAGATGAAAAAGGCTGAAGATCTCTGAATCTGTGTGCTCACTGTACTGCTGGTTCCGTCCCTGCATGCATTCAACCTCTGACTATATGTGAGGGCTCTGTATGTGCAGCTGGGAACCCAGCTTTTGTGTGCGTGTGTGTGACTTTTTAAAAAGAAGTTGTAAAGGCTTAAACTGAATTTATAGACAGAACTGGCACCATTATGATAGTCTCCTACTTGGACCTCTATTCGTTCGTTAGAACATTATTGCAAACTTTTATAAAGGACTTGAGAGTGGGAGGGAGGGAGCAGTTTGGAGTTAGAATGAGAGGCAGAGAGATGGTGAGCCAAGAGTTTTCTAGCTGGAGTCGGCGGAAGATTGGAGTGCGGCCTTGAGAGAGCTACGCAAGGAACTCTGGAGACCGGCTGCCTGTTGAAGCATTGAAGTGGTGCCTGTTTGCTTTGAGTGTTTTGCTGCTTGACAGTGTGTAGACAAAGCAAGTACAGTATTACAAAGAGACATTATGCACCGCCAGTGATCTCTCTTACCCAAGGGACACTAAGCAGGTTTTAGATGGGTTTTATATGGGCTGATCTTATATGGGTCTTCTCAGAAATGGTGAGCTCATAATAGTGCTGAGCCTTACTGCAAGGAAGTGGAGGGTCTGGGTCTCTTCCCTAATTCAATCTAGGCAGATAAAAGCCAGCTCTTTCTCTCCTTTTCTTTTTCCCACCCACCCACACTGTCTTAGTGAAAAAGGACATTTTGTGAATTGCACAAAGACATCAAAAGGCTAAGTGGGAATCCTGAGGGACTATTGGAGAAGAGGTGGACAATTCTCTTCATTGTACTGCCCTCCATTTCTGAAATGCCAAGCATTTTTCATTATATGCCACTCCAGGTTCCTTGACCTGCCTTGTAATGTTCTTGACGTTTCTGTTTGCTTGCAGCCCCCTCATCCGATAGTGCCTATTCCGGAAAATGAAGCACTCAGCTCTCAAGAGGTAATGGCACAGCGCTCCCACTTTCTAAACGCATCCAAGGTCATGAAAGCTAACTAAAATTCGCTTTTCTTGATGTGCTGTAGAAGAAAAATAAGTATAGTAGACACAAATGACAAAAACCATTTTTGTGAATAATCCCAGAGCATGTGCCAGCTATATCCTTTAATATGGTGTCCTTACTACTTAATTTATTTCAAAAAATAAAATTAAAACTTTTTAAAAAGACTTTCTAAAAAAAAGATTCAAGGCAACTTACAAACATAATAAAAACAATAAATAGCACATTCAATAAAACCGTAAAACAAGCCAAGTTACATAGAAGCCACAAGAAAGGGAATAAAAGCACCAGCATGAGAGGTCAATAAAGCAAGTTTTGCTTGTCAATGCAGCAAAACCTTGTCGGTCGGTAACCCTGCAATGACATGCCATCTGCTCCCTTATCCTCTGTCTGGGTTTCTCTGGTCAGAAGTTGTCTAGACGTTACATATAGGAGCTCTTCCACCCCTTGATAAATGAACAGAGGCCTGGGAGAAAATGGCCAATTGGGACCTTGCCTGGCAAGGCAACCCCAATGGCTTGGAAACCTTGGCTTCTAATCCCAGATATGCAAATGCAGATACAGAAATGCAGCTGGGGACAATCTGATTCTCTTTCCAGGCATATGAATCTCTTTTGATTCATATACAGCAATCAAATTAGTTATTGGCTTCCTGACTAAATACGTTTTAAAATGTAGTCAAAAGAAGCAAAATATGTTTTGTGGGATAGGGGAGTGTTCCATAGATCAGAAGCAACAGCTCTTTCTAAATTAGTATGCCTCTACATAAATATGAAATGGATTTTCCAAACGGATTCCTAATTACATTACTTTGACCAAGTTGAATTTCTAATTTAGGGAGCAATGCTAACCTGGAGTTAGGCCAGCACAGTTAGGCCAGCACAGTTTGGTCAGCACAAGGGCCACCGTTAAGTATGTTCAGACCATTCTTGGAGTCAGAGAGGCCAGCACACAGACATGCGCCATCCCCCCTGACTCCGAGAGTGGTCCAAACTCTCTTTACGGTGTTCCTTGTGCCAGTCAAACTTTGCTGGTCTAACTGTGCCACCCTAACTCCAGGTTAGGATTGTGCTCCTAGTTTTGCAAAAGAAACAGTCTCTTGACTTGAATAATGATTATGCAAATGTGATCTTAAGGTTTTAAATGTGTCATTTGAGATACAAGATCCGTTCTGTGCATTAAATTTAAAAAATGATGGGCTTCAGAAATAACCTGATGAGCAGCCACATCAACATAGCATTCTAAAAACGAGATTCAAGAGGCTTATCCTGAGCCCTCAGATCCTACCTTGGATCTGCAGCGGAACAGCATCTCTAAGTGCTGGTCTGCCTCTAGTGGGACCAGGCTGGTGATGGAGTCTTTTTCTTCCAAGTATGTTGGATTGTATCATAGGTAATCCTTCCGCTTGTGTAAGGGAGCTTGCATGCATCCTAACCTGGAGTTAGGCCAGCACAGTTAGGCTAGCACAGTTTGGCCAGCACAAGGGCCACTGTAAAGAGCGTTTGGACCACTCTCAGATTCAGGGAGGATGGCTCACGTCTGTGGGCTGGCTTCTCTGACTCCAAGAGTGGTCCAAACATACTTTACGGTGTTCCTTGTGCTGGCCTAACTTTGCTGGCCTAGCTGCGCCAGCCTAACTCCAGGTTAGGAATGCGCTGTCACAGAGTTTGTGGGATATTGCAATCCTAAAAAATATCAGCATGGACTTTGGAAGCTGCAGGCTTCGAAGACAGAGATAATGAGATACTTTTCTGTGTTCATGCCAACAAGAGAAAGTAATAGAAAAAAAAACATATTCTTGAATTTAAGGCTTTGTTCCATTCTTTCCTGACCTCCTTGCAGAACACCTAATTTTCCTTTTCAAAAGCAAGACAACAAACTGTGTTTTGTTCAAAACAAATGCCTGAGTTGCATCCTTCTATAATGCAAATTTATTTCACAGTTTCGTTCTGCTAGAGAACAAAATGAAGCTGACCCTCCACCCTCCTCAGACAACCAGGATCTAAGCAAAAGAGGCTTTCCAGACCACGCAAGTGCCCACAGCAGAGCTCATTATGTGCTCAGAGGCGATGTAGCGCATGTACTCACAAAACGCAGCTAAGGTATAGAAAAAAATTTTTATGCTTTCTTTTATGTAAACCCATATACATTGAACTCTAACCCATTTCCAGTGCCTTTCTGAAGGTATATGTGCCATTAACAAGCTGTGCTGTTGTCCAATTGTTGAATCTCTCATGAGCATAACCATTCAAAACCATAACAATGCAGGCTGTATTATCCTGGTACAGAAACATTTCAGAGGGACTTGCGCATAAGAGCACAATCCTAACCAGGAGTTAGGCTGGCACAAGTTAAGCTAACAACGTTTTGCCGGCACAAGGGACACCATAAAGTATGTTTGGACCACTCAGAGAGGCCAGCACAGATGTGCACCATCTTCCCTGACTCATAGAGTGGTCCAAATGCCCATTACAGTGGCCCTTGTGCCGGCCAAACCTTGCTGGCTTAAATTGTCGCAGTCTAACTCCAGGTTAGGATTGTGCTCTAAATGTCTTGTCTTGTAAGACTCTCAGAAGTACTTACTATTTTTCATCAATGAATTAGTGCAGGGGAACATGCATGCCTCTGCTACCTTGATGGTCCACTCACATCTGCCCCATGGATTTTGCTGGTGCAAGTCCAAGTGGATCCAGGAAGGTAGATCAGTGCCAAGAAGGAAGATAGGATATTGGTGGAGTTGGCGCTGCCAGTACCACCTCCTTCCAACCCTCAACACATGCACACCCCCAGTATCCACCCACCAGCCCACACCCCATGCCAACTTACTGGCGCCAGGGCTTTTCTGGAATATTGCTGGTTACGGGGCCACATGTGGCAGTGGGGAATGGTGGCTACTGTATGTGGAATGATGGGTCTCATTTTGCAACCATGCCACACTACTGGAAAACACAAGTTCTAAAAGTGCAGCAATCCCACAGGATTGGGTGGTTCAGCTGCAGTCCTATACCCACTTTCCTGGGAGAAAGTCCCATTGAACACCAATGGACTTGCTTCTGAGAAGACATGGCTACGATTGCGCTGTTAGCCTTACATCCTCACACTATTACGATATGCGTTTTCTACTGCTGCCTGTGGCAGCCAGTGCTGTGGAGCCATGGTGATGAAAATGCATAGCAGGCAGACTGTCATCTTTTAAGTACACAGGACCAGTTTTATTACAAGTTATGGAGGGTGAAGGAGAAATTCAGCAGGGCTGCCATTTTCACATTATCACTGCCTCCCACAATGTTTAGCATTGAGCGATTCAGCCATAAGCGGGTGACTAAGGTTTTGTATAAGAATGTTTTAGTAAGATTTCAAAGTAAAACTTGCTTCTAATCTACGCCAGCTATTGAGCTGGTCCAGATCTGAGTAGACCAATAAGGGTTGCCAGGGCTCCACATAAGGTAAAGAAACAACTGTTCCCTTACCTCGAAGAAACCTCCTGCTGCTTCTATGGCCCCATGGGATACAGTGTCGACCATTTTGGTATCACAGTACTGTGGCATGGGCAGGCCCATTAGGACCAGGCTGCCCATTTCCTTATTATGAACATTCTATATATTCATACAGGCATTCATATAGTCATCCTAATAATAAAGTGCTGGATTGTTATCATATTCTAACTGTTGCAAATTCAGGTGAGAGAGAGAGAGAGATTTACTTTTGAGTTACAGGACGTTTCACTTTCATTCCATATCCATATTAATGTATGTTTCTTTTCTTTTTCAGACATGGTTTAGCACTAGATGCTCATTCTCGAGAATACTTGCACCCTGGTGCAATGCTGACATGAAATCCATGCTGAAGTGAACTGATGCAGCTTAAAATTGCTTTTATTGGTATTAATGGCAAAATATTAGCAGTACGCAATGTTTTCAGAAGGCACTCTGAAACAGGGCAGCCCAAGAGTTTTGTGCCCTGAAAGAACTGTGGAAACATTCACTACTATCTCTCAAAGTGTCTGTTGAAACTCCTAATATATGTCATGAAGAAAATTTCACTTTTGGTTTGGAAAGCTACTTACACTTTGAAATGAATTAAAATTGAACTACTGTACATATAGTGTGTAAAGCATTTCTTTTGAATCATCATACAACAGACATGCATTTTAGAACAAACTGGCAGTTGCGGTCATATTTTTAATCTGCTGTTACCACCTATCTAGTTATATAAGATTAATCATGACTGTCAGTGCAATTCTGTTGTGCCCCTTGCGTCAATGCTACATCATAGCGTCAACGCAAGGGGCGGAGCGCCGACGTGGCGGCTCAGATCTGCACCCCCGCGTCCTGTTGTGCCCGTGCTGAGCCTCTCTTGCGTCGGCTGAAGCCAGCTGGCACGAGGGAGGCTCTGCACGGAGGCGGCAATGGGATTGGCGGCGGGAGGGAGATTGTGGGTGGGATGTGGGCAGGCTTGGGAGAGAGCCATATGGCCACATCCTAATCCCGTTTGGAAGGCCACATGGCCCTGATTTGGGCCGCGCAGTCTCCTCGGATCTGCGCCTGCTGTTCAGCAGGCGCAGATCCGAGGAGCCCATAGGGAAGGCTGGAGCCCCCCCCTACAGTAAGGGAGCGCACATTCTGTTGCCGCAGGGAGGCTCCAGCCTCTCCTAAGCAGTGTCGGATATGGTGCTGGCCTGTTGGCCTTGCCAGTCCGGCGCTGCTTAGGATTGCGCCCTGTAAGCCTTTGTCATATTGTGTATGCAATGATTGTTGCAAGCAGACCCACATTTCCTTCCTTCCAGACAATATTATTCGCGGACCATTTTTTCCTACCAATACAGAAAAGCAAGAGGTACTGAATGCAGCACCCCCCCCCTCTATCATAGGTCTAACATACTTTAAATATTACTTTTGCTTCAGATTTTTCTTTCATAATTTATTTCAGCAACTGCTATTTGGAACTGCTTCCAGCATTCCTGTTCCAACGTTTTGCATGAAAACATGTACCACTGCAGTTATGACCTTTCCAAACAATCTATGTGATCACCTCCATGCACACGTACAAATAGTTTGAAAGGTCAGACCTAAAAGTATTGGTCACTTAAGGGAGAGGCAGCAGAGGTAGGCCTGTACTCTGTGTCCCAAACCAACCAAATAACCAACCAAGGCAGTGTCGATACAATCAACACTGGGTGCTTTAGAGCGCAATCATAACCTGGAGTTAGGCAGGTACAGTTAGGTCAGCAAAATTTGGCTGGTACAAGGGACACTGTAAAGTGCATTTGGACCACTCTTGGAGTCAGGGAGGATGGTGCACATCTGTGTGTTGGCCTCTCACTCTGAGAGTGGTCCAAACATACTTTATGGTGTCCCTTGTGCCATCCAAACTTGGCTGGCCTAACTGTGCTGGCCTAACTCCAGGTTAGGATTGAGCGGGATAGAATCACCTGTGCGGGATATGTAAGTAGATCAGATTTTTGTAAGGATCACCTCCCACACACTCCCTTTCAAGCATGGACCACATTCAAAGAGATCTGCATACACGAATCCTGGATCATGTTCAATGTATTCTATTATCCGTGAAATATTAAAATAAACACTCTGCAAATTAAATCACATACTGTTAGCAGGATGTTATACAGTTAAACCTACATTTCTGTAAATATTGATCTGGCCTTGATATTTCAGAAAGGAATTGTATGAAAGCAAAGATTTAATTAGCATGGTGAACAGCTTGCTTATTCTTTTTCAGATGTTTGCCATATTTCTAACCTCTTACATTTGATGACTTCTCTGCCAATTTGAAATATGTGCTGGAATAATAGCCAAATAATTTTTTTAATACTAACATTTCCTATATGAAGAAAAATGTTTATCACCCTGAATTGCTTTTGGAAAATTACTGTATATTTAACTTGCCCTATTGTCTTTGCATACTTTTTGGCAAGATATTGAAGATGTAGACACTTTGCTATTGTCCTTGACACCGTAGATATAATAATAGCATTTCTATTGAGCTTTGTGTGTGTGTGTGTCAACTAGTGTGGTTCTTGTGGGTTCGTGGCAGAGATGAGCTAGAAAACATGGAGATCCTGATTCACAACGCAGAGCGCAATCCTAACTAGCGCTAGTGCTGGTGCAGCAGCTGTGCCTTGCCATAAAGCACGTTTGCAATTATGCGCATAGTATAGAGGCAAGAGGCAGACTCCCAGGCTGCCAGCAGAGGTAAGTGCAGTGCAGAGTGGCACAAGGGCTGCAGGAGGCTGGATCAGAGGCAGGGAGGGGCAGGGGAGAACAAATAGGGCGGCACAAGCCCTGGAGGGGGGGCAGGATTGGCAGAGGAGGCCTCTCCCATATCCTAACCCAGGCCTGCAAGCCCTACACAGGGCTTCCTACAGCCCAATCCTAACCCTGTGCTGGAATAGGTAGGCCAGTCTGCCTCCCCATATCCAGTCTGCCCAAGGGCTTGCCTTCACCCATCTTGTTCCCCTTCCCCTCCCCAACTCCTATGGCCAAACTCACAGAGCTGACTTACCTGGTCTGGGCAGCGCAGGGCCTAGAAGCAGCCTCACTGAGCCAGCGCACAGATGTGCTTTAAAGCACATTTGCGACACTCCTGGGCCAGTCTATCAGACAAGTAAGATTGCACCCGTAGACTTGCATGAATAAACCCACCTAAGGTATGCTAAGCTGTCATTTTTATCAGTGGGAACATGGCTGGAATAAATATATGTGGGGATAGTGCTTTAGTGCTCCAGCCTGCAGAGCTTCGTAAGCTCTTCGTTGCAAGTTGAAAGTTTCGTACAAATGCCATCATGTTTAATGGGAATTGTGTTAATTAAAATTAATGTAATGGCCTCTTAAAACTAATGTAAAACAATTATATTTCATTTCAATTTAATGTGGTTTTACTGAGCACGTAACATGCTTATTATCTTGTAGTATTATCAGTATTATCTCCACTGACTTTCCTCTGGAAGAATCACCACCTCCACTCCCAGTTTGGCTGCTATAAGCTGCTTGGCTTCTATTCATTTCTCAGTTTCTATTTTCTTACCCTAAAAATTGAAGGGGACGTTGAAATGAGGGAACAAATCAGGGCAGTGACCAAGAGAGACAGGATTGTAATCATGGGGGACTTCAATTATCCTCATATCGACTGGGTCAACTAGTGCTCTGGTCAAGAAAGAGAGACCAGATTCCTTGATGTGCTAAATGACTGTGCCTTAGAGCAGCTAGTCATGGAGCCCACCAGAGGACAGGTAACTCTGGATCTAATATTGTATGGTACTTGGGACCTAGTTAGGGATGTAAGTGTTACTGAGCCATTGGGGAACAGTGACCATGCTGCGATTGGTTTTGCCATGCAGGTCCAGGAAAGAGGGCAGAGCAAATCTGACACAAGAACCCTTGACTTTCGAAGGGCAGATTCCCCTCAGATGAGGAGGCTAGTTAGAAAGAAATTGAAAGGGAAGGTAAAAAGAGTCCAATCTCTCTAGGCTATGTAGAGGCTGTTACATAGTAGAGTAAATACTATGTAAAATAACAGTAAAAATAACAGTAGTAGAGGCCCAGCGGAAGTATATACCACAAAGAAAGAAGGGCTCGACAAGGTCCAGGAGGGTGCCTGCAAGGCTGACAAACAAAGTCAGAGAAGCTGTAAAGAGCAAGAAAGCTTCCTTCTGTAAATGGAAGTCTTGTCCTAGTGAGGAGATTAAAAAAGCAACATAAACTCTGGCAAAAGACAAGAAGGTGATATGGGAGGCCAAGAAAGCGTTTGAGGAACGCATGGCTAGCAACATAAAGAGGAATAATAAAAGTTTCTTCAAAGATGTTAGAAGCAGGAAACCTGCTAGAGAGGCGGTTGGCCCGCTGGATGGTGAGGGAGGGAAAGAGGAGATAAAAGGGGACTTGGAGATCGCAGACAAATTAAATTAATTCTTTGCGTCCATCTTCATGGCAGAAGAACTTGGGCAGATACCACAACCCGAACAGCCCTTCCTAACTAAGGAATTAAATCAAATGATGGTTAATAAAGATGTTGTAGAACAAATTGATAAATTACATATAAATAAGTCACCAGGCCCAGATGGTATACACCCAAGAGTTATTAAGAACGAAGTTGCTGACCTCTTAACTAGAGTATACAACTTGTCCCTTCAAACAGCCACGGTGCCAGAGGATTGGAGGATAGCCAATGTCACACCAATTTTTTTTAAAAGGGAGAAGCGGGGACCCTAGAAACTACAGGCCGGTCAGCCTAACGTCTGTTCCGGGTAAGATGGTGGAAAGCCTCATCAAAGATAAAATCCTAAAACACGTAGAGGAACAAGTACTGCTGAAGGAAAGTCAGCATGGCTTCTGTAAGGGTAAGTCTTGCCTCACAAACCTTTTGGAATTCTTTGAAAAGGTCAACAGGCACGTGGATGTGGATGAACCTGCAGATATCATATATCTGGATTTTCAGAAGGTGTTTGACACAGTCCCCCACCAAAGGCTGCTGAAGAAACATCACAGTCAGGGAGTAAGAGGGCAGGTCCTCTTATGGATTCAGAATTGGTTGAGGGCCAGGAAACAGAGAGTGGGGGTCAATGGGCAATTTTCACAATGGAGAGAGGTGAAAAGTGGAGTGCCCCAGGGATCTGTCTTGGGGCTGGTGCTTTTCAACCTGTTCATAAATGACCTAGAGACAGGGATAAGCAGCGAGGTGGCCAAGTTTGCGATGACACAAAACTTTTTCTGGGTGGTGAAAACCAGAAGGGATTGTGAAGAGCTCCAGAAGGATCTCTCCAAGTTGGGGGAATGGGCAGCAAAATGGCAGATGAATTTCAATGTAGACCAGTGTAAAGTGGTGCACATTGGGGCAAAAAATCAAAACTTCACCTATAGGCTTATGGGTTCTGAGCTGTCTGTGACAGCTCAAGAGAGAGATCATGGGGTGCTGGTGGACAATTCAATGAAGGTATCGACCCAGTGTGCGTCAGCAATTAAGAAGGCCAATTCCATGCTTGGGGTAATTAAAAAAGGGGTTGAGAATAAAACAGCCAATATTATCATGCCATTGTACAAATCGATGGTAAGGCCACACCTGGAATATTGTGTCCAGTTCTGGTCGCCGCATCTCAAAAAGGACATAGTGGAGCTGGAAAAGGTGCAGAAGAGAGTGACAAAAATGATTACGGGGCTGGGGCACCTCCCTTATGAAGAAAGACTGCAGCGTTTGGGGCTCTTCAGCCTAGAAAAAAGGCGCCTGAGGGGGGACATGATTGACACATACAAAATAATGCACGGAAGGGATAAAGTCGATAGAGGGATGTTCTTTTCCCTCTCTCAAAACACCAGCTAAACATCCGCTAAAACATCCGCTAAACATCAAAACACCAGCTAAACATCCGCTAAAAATCAAAACATCCGCTAAAACTGAGGGTTGGGAGAGTTAAAACAGATGGAAAGAAATACTTCTTTACCCAGCGGGTAATTAATCTGTGGAACTCCTTGCCACAGGAGGTGGTGATGGCATCTGGCCTAGATGCCTTTAAAAGGGGACTGGATGGATTTCTGGAGAAAAAAGTCCATCGTGGGCTATAGGTCATGATGGGTTGTGCAACCTCCTTTCATTAGTAATAGGCTACTTCAGAGTCTAGGTGCAAGGGAGTGGTAACAGGCTGCAAGCATCTTGTTGTCTCATGCCTCCCTGGGCACCTGGTGGGCTGCTGTGAGATACAGGAAGGTGGACTAGATGGGCCTTTGGCCTGATCCAGCTGGGCTCTTCTTATGTTCTTACGTACCCCTCTTTCATTCTCAGGCCCTCTATCACCTTTTGATTAAGCAAAGCATTGCAAAGCTTTACAGTTGGGATTTTTGCACTCTTTGTTTATAAATAAATTATTCTCTTTGGAAAAGTTTGTTCTTGTTGAACTTGATCCTTCTCTGAGTTATCATCTCTCAGATGCACTGGGCCAAACCAACAATTTATCCATTCACATTTTTAGGTGCTTTCAAACTGCTAGGTTGGTAGGAGGTAGGGGAACATTAAACACATCTCTTTTTTATCTTGTTGCAGCAAAACCACTAATGTTTCTATATCTTTAAAAAGGCATCCCCCAGTATCCATGGTTTCAGGAATCCATAGTGGGATCTGGAATGAACCTGTATAGATTCCCATGACATTTTGTGACTATGAGATAAGACACCAGCTTTATGGTTATTAATGTTTGATGGACGTTTGAAGCAAAATGAAGATTTCAAATTGTATAAATGGGGGAAGTGCAACTTCCTACTTTTCAAATAATGCATGAAGTAATCATGCAAGACAAGGCATGGAAGGTTTGGAGCTCACTGTTAATGAGTGATTCACCCTGTGTTTTATGAGGCAGGTGGAAAGCGAGTAACTGCAGCCAATTTGAGGGCATGAGTCTGAAAGGGGGGCACATTTCCCCCCATCTCCTGCCCTGCTGGACATGAGACCAATCATAGTAGGTTTCCTTTTTTTTACGTTGATGCTGAAATGACAATTATCAACAAAGCTTTTTTTTTTTTTAAATAAATTAGTCCTTAAGGAGTAATTTAGACATAGAACCAATCTTTGTTTTTTTCAGGCACAACACTGAAAGACTGTATCAAATTTAGGTTGTGAGAATAAACGGCTTCTCTGAGGGTGCTAATTATTCATACAGGATTTGAATAATGGATTTGAGTCATATCATGAACAATGGACAGGATTTTCTAATTGTTTTTTTAAAGAAAAAATCCATAGTGTCTATGCCACATCCTAGATCATCATCCCTAAAGCCATGAAGTGTACTACAGAAATTGCCTTCTCCGACATGAACCTCATGAACCAAATCACTTTGTGAGCATCCTGATATCCATAAACAGAAGCCTGGATTTGACTTGTATGCATTAGGCTAGCTTGACTACTGTGGGGAAATCCTTCCCTGCTTGGGCAAAATGCCTGCGCATGGAAGGAACTCCAGAGGTCATAGCAAAGCTCTGTTTTCCTCATTCTGTCACTCATATACACCTGGATCAGTGTGCCAGACTGAGGGTGCAATCCTAACCTGGAGTTAGCCTGACACAGTTTGGCCAGCACAAGAGACACCGTAAAGTATGTTTGGGCCACTCTTGGAATCAGAGTGGCCAGCACACAGACGTGCGCCATCCTCCCTGACTCCGAGAGCGGTTCAAATGTGCTTTACACACTTGAACCGCAGCTGAACCCTTCTGCTCACCAAACTTTGCTGGCCTAATTGTGCTGGCCTAATTCCAGGTTAGGATTGCACCCTGAGAGGCATACTCTCATCTAGCTCTTGTCCTCTGATCATGGCACATCATCATAAGCACAGGAGGCAGGCTAGATGGGTTGCTTAAAATGTGCCATCTGGTGCATTGCATGGCCATGTGCATATGCTTTAGTGGTTAGGAAAGAGATGAACAGAACCGTTATGCCCTTTTGAGATCCCTGTAATGGGCATGGATTATGCCCTACATACATCAACAAATGAAATAAATGTGTTGTCTCTGTTGTTTTTAGGAAAGCTTGATTACAGAAATTGACCTCCCTGAATTTTTTGTGGTCAGGTATGAGTGGCCTGGATGGATTCACGTCCTCTGGACAAGCGAAATTGTTCTGCATCCTGGGCTTTTTCCACTGCATGCAATGTGTTGTTTTTATGATTTTAAAAAGTCCACCAGCCTTCTCCGCATCCTTATTCTACCCACCACCAAAAGCCATTAAAAATAGTTATACATGCTTTTGGCTGCAATCCGATATACACTTTTCCTGGAACAAGTTCCATTTCACTCAATTGGATTTGCTTCTGACTTGACATTTGACAGAGTAATAGCACAATTCTATAGAAGTCTCAAAGAGTTACTTTTTTATTTAGTATAGTTTGTTTTTCTTGGCTGGGTTTCTCTAAAAATATATATTTTATCTCTTTCTCTCTGGAGTCCTTTAAACTGCAGAATAGTAACAAAGTGAAAGGCAGGCTGTGTCCAGAGTCTAAGCATCCCTCCTGCGCTGCATGCAAACCAGTCTCCTATATCTTCCTCATTCATGCCAGCAGGGGAGAAAACAGATCTATCTTTTCCAAACAGCAGAACTGCAGTCAAGTGTATACATTGGGGGCATGAGCCAGGAATGCTGTACTTTATAGGAGTCTCTGCAAGTGATCAATATAAGGAAGATGAATCCAAGGCCTCTTTTTATTGCCAAATGGCTAGGTAATCAGAATGAATGTGGCATTACTTCCTAGGTCTGTAAAAATCCTAGAACAAATTGCAGATTTCTATAGAGAGCCCAAGTAGTAATAAACTAGAATACTCCAAGGGAGTGACTCATCAGGAAGACTAACTGAAACAGTTATACAGAGAGTGGTGGAGGGCTGGAGGAAAGGGTGTCCCGCACTTGCCGGCCACCTTCTTGGTTCAGTGTTTGCTTTGCCATTCTTCTTGGGCACTGCCCCATCCTCTACATGCACATTTTCTGGGAAACCAAGAGGGGGAAAGGGTGGCCTAGAAATCATTGAGAGCGCATTCCTAATCTGGAGTTAGGCCGGCCAGCAAAGTTTGACTGGCACAAGGGCCACCGTAAAGCGCGTTTGGACCACTCTCGGAGTCAGGGAGGATGGCACACGTCTGTCTGCTTGCCTCTCTGACTCCAAGAGTGGTCCGAACATATTTTATGGTGGCCCTTGTGTTGGCCAAACCTTGCTGGCCTAAGTGTGCCAGCTTAACTCCATTTTAGGATTGCGCCCTGAATTAAATAATGGTAGGATGAGGTGCAGTTTAGCTCCTTCTCTGGCAGAGGAGCTGGAGGAGGAGATGGCCAGTCCAGCCAGTTTGAAGACAGCAGTGGCGGTGGAGGAGGTGAGGTGATGATGGGAGTGGTGCGTGTGAGGGATGGACTTCATGCATTGGATGGCCTTAGCTCTGTCCTGACCTAAGTTGATTTATGTCACCAATAAAAATGTTTGGGCTTTTGTAGACCAAGGAAGAAACATCAGATTGATGTTGCTGACATATCAATTAAGCAATGAAAAAGTAGGTTATGTATTAACCTTCCTTTAAGGGCTTTGAGGAGGTCACTGCCTTCCTTCCAGCAAAAGTACCGGCAAGGGAAAGATCACCTTGACCAGAGAACCAGCAGGGCCTGAAAGCCTTCGTAAGCCTCCCTTCCAAAAGAGTCAGTTGTCCAGTGGCTGCAGAGGTGGTTGGGAAGGAAGGTCTGACCCCAGGCACCACCGAGAGGAAGAGAAGTTACCCCCTCCTGACCAGTAACAACACCAGAATGTGGGAAGGCCACTTCCTTTGGTGTGCTTTGTAATGTAACATTTTGAAGAGTTGTGCAAGCCCTCAGAGCCTTTAGGGTGAAGTGGCAGATAACATCTGAAGAAAAGGCCACTTGTCAGCTATGCTTTAGATAGGGGATACCTGCAGGCAAGCACAGTACAGCGAGTGGCTCCATGATTACACCTGGAGTTTCTCCATCTGCCCTCCAACTGGCTAAGCAGGCTGGTCACATTTGTGGCTGTAGTGCAGCCCATATGTGGGCTGTAGAGATGTATCTCCAGTTGTATGGGAATACGCAACCTTAAATATATCTGTTTTCCTTACATGAACAAACACTATTTGTTTGGAATTATTGCATGATATTGATTTAATGCTGAATAATCTGACTGTTTTCCATAAAACAGGCTTTGCTGCAGCTAGAATAGCCATTCATTCCAAGGGCTGGTTCACCGGCAATCTTTCTCCTCAAAATCTGATCACCTGTGATACCAAGAAGGACCAAGATGGATGTAAAGGAGGAAGCATACACGATGCCTGGTCTTACCTCAAAAAAACATGGGTAAATATTTCATTTGTCGCCTTCTAAGGATCGGAAGCAATAATGTTTTAAACACCACACACACACACACACACACACACACACAAAGAGAGAGAGAGAGAGAGAGAGAGAGAGAGAGAGAGAGAGAGAGAGAGTACATCTGTAGCCAAAGAAAGGTTTCTCAGTAGGTAGTACAGGTGGAGATAGCGGCAACTATCACATTAATGGATCTGAAAAAACAAAATTAATAACTTATGGGCAGTAGCTAAAGAAGTGTGTGTGTAATTGCATGGGGCAACAAGCTGAGCTTGATACTGGTGGCCAAAAGTGTGAAAACCTTGGTATGTATGAATAATACCATCATGTTATATATAATTGGAAATATTATTTAATGCAGAATACAAGGAAACAAACTGGAGTGCAATATCTTTACTCTATCATCAAATGTTATGGCCAAAAAACTCAGAAAACTAAAATACAATTGTCATGTAAGAATCATGGTTTGTTAAAACTGCAGTTTATAGGAATAATACTATCATGTTATATATAATTTGATGGAGAATTTCATGCAGAATGCAATGAAACCAGTTGGAGTGTAATATCTCCATTCTATCAAAGGGTATGTACAAAACACCAAGAAAATGAAAATACAACTGTGATGTCCCTTCCTGTTGTGATGTCACTTTTATCAGTATTAAATAGAGACAAAATTGTTGAAAGTAGGAAATTTGCCAATGGAGATGTGTCACGGTGATGGAGCTGGGATTGACTTGTGGGATCAGCCTTGATCTGGCTTGGGCTTGATTGTACAATACTTTATGTACTGTATGTATATGTATATATACTTTTTCCTGTATCTCCTATATGCCATACATTGTTATTGTAGTGATTTTGTTTTTGGGCAGGTCTGTGACTGCAATAAAGTTTTATTATTATTACTTCTGGGGCATCATTTTGCCCTCTGCACTGGGCTACACTTTCATTAGCTACACCAATGGTATACATCAGTATTAATGTTATCCTTTCAACTATCCCCTTTATATATTGATAATTGTATGGTAGAGACCAGGCATAAGTATGAGGTCCTACATGGACTGGCTGGTTGCCTTGGGCTGCAATCCTATGTACACTTTCCTGAGAGTAAGCTGCATTAAGTACCATGTGACTTAAATATGCATATGATTATGCTGTTAAGAATTCTCTCTACCTCAGTTGTCCATCTATAAAACTAAAATGATGGCTACCTCTCTCTTCTGTCAGGAAGATGAAAAATATAAGGAAAGAGGAAAAAAGTCAACACTTTAAATTCTCACACTTGAATGCATTTGAAGCAGCTGCAACAACCACTTTGAAAGAATGAGCTTGATATAAAAAGTGCTTGAAATTCAGAGATTTCAGAAGCCAAAGTTTCTCCCTCAGGAACGTTAGTATCTTCATAAAGACGAAGATGAAAGTAGATTGTTGGCCTTCAATTTTTTTTCAGTGTTTTGCACTGACAGGTGCAGGCTGTTAATTAAGGTTTTAAGGAGACATGAGCTATAAATCACTGCTGTCCCATCTGTGGTTTTACCTACAGTCTTGTTATTTCAGCAAAGTTTTAAGTCCTTGAAAACACTGTCAGAATAATAGCTGCAGACGGACAGCATAATTTCAAGTATGAAAGAAGATGTTTGGTTCCTATTACTATGCAAGAAAAAAAGAATCTTGATTATGTTGCCACCCATTAAATACTGAAGCAGACACTTCTAACTTATATCTGTAGAAACCATTTATCTGAAAGTTGAAGAAGGGCTATCAGACTTTTCCTGGAAGAACTTCCCATCATGTAGCAGACCAAAAGTCTACGGCAGTGTTACTCAAACCTTTTAGACCGAGACCCACTTTTTAGAATGGCACTCATGTGGGGACCCACCGGAAGTGATTTAATTAACCTGGAAGCAATGTCATTGTTGGAAGTGACATCATCAAACAAGAAGTTCTGTCCATGTGACGTATCGAATGACACTCCTGGAATACAAACTGGCATTCTTGGACTACAGCAATTGCACAACCATGAAAATCTCTGACAGAAAACAAGATTAGGACAAAATATGATGTAAAAGCACTGAACTAAAAACATTTTAAAAAAAACAACCCTCACTTGAAAATTCAAACTGTTAACACTCACAAAAGGATTATAGCAAGAGTAAGTTCTGCAGTTTCCAAGGTGGCTGCCCCAGCTTTCCTTGACCCACCTGACATCATGACACAACCCACCAAGTGAGTCCTGACCCACAGTTTGATTAACAGTGGTCTACGGTATGGATACTTTTCAGGATGCAGATACCTTCAATCAGGTCAAGTGGAAAGGGAGATGAATGCTAGAATGGTTGCTGCATACATGAATCTGGTGGCCTAGAAGGCAAATGCTTCTCATACAAGTTGGGATCCATATTCTTTCACAAACATTCCCAATCATGCCTTGATACTAACTGGCAAAACTGCCTTAAGACGCTTTTAAGTCCAGAATGCACAGGCTGGTGGTCCCTGTCCCTTTGAGGCAGGGATTTCCTCATGGACTAAGAATCTCTGCTTTTCTGTAGTCAGGAATGGGAACTTAAAGTCTAGCACAGTGGTTCCCAAACCTTTTAGCACTGTCTGGGACCCACTTTTTAGAATGACAATCTGTCTGGGACCCACCAGAAGTGATGTCATGGCTGGAAGTGCCATCATTGTGACGCCAGAGCTTTCCTGAGAATACAGCAATAAGTTGGGTGATTTCTCAGTCATTTTCCAATAGCAAAGAGAATCAGAAAGAAAAAAGCCTATTTTCAAACTTGACACAAGCAAAGCAACCACACAGCCCTCCCCTTTTCCAGCATCTCATCTTTCCATATTTTCAATATGGCTGCTGTAGGTTCTTCACAATTTGAAATTGACTCACAACCCACTGCTGGTTTGTGAGGTTTCCAGTGTAGTGAGGTTCCCACAGTTTGGGAAGCACTGGTCTAGACATTGTGTCAGTGATCTACCCTGTCCTGTTGTTACCATTTCCAGTAACCACAGTCAGAAATGGCTCAACAAGATCCTTAGCTTTTTTTATTCCACCTGATTCTCTGCTTCAGTACTAAGAAGGTGTGTTGGGGAAGGGGTCAAAAACATTCCCAGTCACTCCACAACCCTGTTGATCTGCATTAAAGAAAGAAGTTATTAAAGAACTAAATGGGGGTTACAAATGGATTTAGGTGAAGCAAATAGCTTAAAAATTAAATAAAATGGTTGAACTCTAGGCTAGACATGGAGTAATTCATCTAGTTTTAAGGTTCATATCCAGGTTACAAAAAGCTGCAAAACTGTGACAGGGGTTTTTAATCTTCACCCTCCCCCATCACATTTTCTATTCTGATCATGTAGCCTCCTTGAACTATTTCAAGTTTTAAAAATGGTTCAATGGCTTTCAATTGAATTTTTTAAAACTATAAATAGTACATGCTTACATGTATGTGACTGGGCTAGGAACTATGACTAAGTCATAAAGTCCCTCTCCTTTTGCCAGGGTTTTGCAGCGTTTCACATGCCTTCCATGCTATTAAAAAAAAAAGAAAGAAAGAAAAATGTGCCAAACTTCCATATTCTTCATAACGTTTAGTTTTGCTCTTGGAGTAAGTCAGTTCTGCATAGCAAATATAGAACTTCACTGAGCTTTGGTATGCAAATTACCCACACAGCAATCTGATAATTCACAGCAAACCAATTACTGTACTTTGTGTTCATTTATAACCATACTTAGAATAATAATTTTTCTGTTATTTTTCCTTTATTTTTCTGCTAAAAGTCTGGTGTCTTATACCTGCTATCCATTATTTTGGAATCGACCCCAACAAAAGTGCTGTGCAATTTCAAGCAAAGTTGATGCAGATGGGAAAAGACATGCCACACGGCCTTGCCCAAACAACTTCGAGCCATCTAACCGCATTTATCAGTGTGGTTCTCCCTACAGAATCTCTTCACAGGTAAATGCAGAGTACCAGTTTGAGTCTACAACTTCCACCATTTACCTTTTATCTGTTGTGTTTTAATGAGGAAATTAGCAGCCTTTCTGCTTGACATCCCCAGGGTTAGATGTCCTTTAGGGCAGAATCCTAACCTGGAGTTAGGCTGGTTTAGTTAGGCCAGCAAAATTTGGCTGGCACAAGGGACACCATAAAGAATGTTTCGACCACTTGGAGACCGAGAGACCATCACATAGATGTGCGCCATCCCCCCTGACTCCAAGAATGATCCAAATGTGTTTTATGGAGGTCCTTGTGATGGCCAAACTTTGCTGTCCTAACTGTGCCGGCCTAACTCCAAGTTAGGATTGTGCTGTTAATCTTGTATGTTGAAAAACATGTTTCTTCAAGAACAATGGGCTATAAAATTTAAACAGTGACCTTTCTATAGGGAGAGCAACAGACATTCTGTCGTCACAGTTTCTCAGAGCTCTGAACACAAAGGCTATTCCTTGATTGTCAGGAATGCAGCAACTAAGGAACAAAATAAAAGTCACCGCTATGTGACTGAAAAGTAGAGAAAGATTTACTTGAGCACCTGTGACCTGTGAATGCAGCAGGGAAGTGACAGTGTGACAGAAGAGGAGGGCTCTGATAATATAGGCCTCTGTGCCCAGGTGAGGCATTCACCTCAGCAGTGCCACACTCAAGTATGGGATAAGCAAGCTAAGCCCATTCATCTCCCCACACAATACAGATAACATAAAGACTTCCATCCTCATAATATTTATTATGACAGGAAGCCTCACTAAACACTGTGGGACATAATTCTGAGTAAGCTTTATGCTTGTGTGCCATTAGTGTGAGAACGAGGCACTTTATGGTCATTCCAGTTTGTGAAGGGTGTGCAGAATTTTTTCTCCTCACAAAAAAAAAGTCTACATAAACAGGGTTCCTCCACAGTCAAGTGTTCCTCTGGTTCAACGAAGATATTATCCATATGGTGGAGAAGAGGAAGGGTGAGCTTACTGCATTACCATGTGAAGAGAAAACAAAGGCAATGATAGTACAGCAGGGTGAGTGATACAGTACAGCAGGGTCATAGACCATTCAACTTTCTCTTGCCCCCATTGCAGCAGAACAAGAATGGATTATGTGCGATGCCTAGTGTGTCTCTTCAACCATTGGAAGGTGAATTTCCTGTTGAAAAACTAATAGGATAAAAGCCTATAACAGGAGAAGAGTTAAGGTACTGAAAAATTCAATCAGGCATGGAAAGGCATGCTAAAAGGCATGGAAATTATAAATTAGGGTGCTAAGTAGCGACTTTTGCTAATTGGCATGTGCAACCAGTCTTTAACTCAGACGATTTATAATAATCATTAAATGAAAGATCTCTAATCCATTCTGAAATGTCCAATGTGGAAAAATGTATGTATTTTTAAAAGTACATTGTCTCTTTCTCTGCTCTTAGGAAGCTGAAATAATGAAAGAAATTAATGAAAATGGACCAGTCCAAGGTAAAAGCACACAGCTACCTTTGATTTCATTTCATGTTTCAAAATTTCTTCTCACTGCTTAAAAGCAAGCTCTGCATACTCATACCTTAAGTCTTGAATTTGGTATTTAAGTTAATGCAGATCCTCTCTGCTCTATACTTGTTTCTACAGAGCAAAGAGACATTAAAATGTCAGTTTTAATAGATATGTGCTTACCCAGTTCTATGAAAAACCCCACATAAGAATTGCCCACAGGAAAAAATGCCCCAATCCTAATCCTAACTCTTACCCTAACCCATTTAATCCCCTCCCCATCCATGTGGGCAAAGTTTGTGTCATTTTTTTATGCGTTTTTTTTTTTCTGGTTACCGTGGCCAGCACGGCCTGGTGTCCTTTTGGCACCAGGCAACTATCTTTTTATTTTCTAAGGCATTTTAACATTTTTACTAAATGTTGTATTAATGTTGTTTTTTCGTTTTTGTTTTACATAGGCATGTTTGAAAATGGTGGTGTTTTTTTCCTCAGATTTTGTGATTTGAAAGGCAGAAAGCAGTGTAATGTGTTTTTATTCCCCTTTCATTTTTATTTATTTTATATGCTTTAAAAATGTACTAGGTAGGTGGTATAGGTGTATATAGTGTCTCAGCAGTTGCAGCCACAGTATTATTTCTTATTGGAAAAGTAATCTGTTTTAATTTCTGGAAATTATCTTAATATCAAAATGTGATAGTTTGTGTTTTATTCAGATTTCACCTCTAAAGGGCGGTCTTGTGTTTTTATGTATTTTTAACAAACAAACAAAAACACCCCTAAGCATTGTGGAGTGTAAGCCAGTGGGAATTTTGCGGGCGCAAATACTGGCAGCCCATGTAAGGCCAATTGGGCCAAGGAAGGTGGTTCAATTCTGGCCTAGGTTGTCCAGGCCCCACCTGGACCAATTCGTCTCCCCACGCCCCAGAACTGCCCAGAACCGTCTCTGTTCCACCCTCCTGTGCCCTCTCTTGCCCCCTGGTTATCCTGCCCAGGCAGGCACAAACTCACCGTCTCCCAGTGTGGCACCGGCACTGCTGAGCCAGCACACGTCCATGCTCCGGCTCAGCTTCCCTCTGAGTAGCTGCAAATGTGCTTTACGGTGACACTCGGGGCACTTGGGTGCTGTTAGGATTGCACTGCCCAAGAGATTGCTGATCAGTCTTCTAAGTCACAAACAGTGGTGTCATCTAAATGATTTAATAACAGGTACTCACTTTTGATTGGCACGTGTCGGGACCCGCCCACTGGAAGTGACGTCATAAGCCGGAAGTGACGTCATGGCAGGAAGTGACATGAAAAAAGCCCTTTTTGAGGCCTCAGATGATTTTAAACTGACCCAACAGTTGCAACAGTATTCCACAGCACCCCCAGAACATGTTAAGGAGGCCTGGCATCATGTTAACGTGACCCAACAGTTCCAAAACCCCAGAGCAGCTCATTCTTCAGTGGCAAGGCGAGGCAAGGCTCCGCTCGCTGCCTGCCTGCCTGCCTGCCTGCCTGGCTCTGAGAACATGCAGGAAACTCAAACGTGCAGGAAATTCAAACGTTGCAGAGGGCGGAGTTGACGAGTGGGCGGGCAAATGGGCGGGGCCAGCTGTAATCCTAGAAACCGGTACTCACGTACCCCCGCATACCCCCTGCATGACATCACTGGTCGCAAAGCAATATCGGTAGTGAGCAACACATGCTGATTATCCCTTATCCCAGCGATTTTCAACCTTTTTAATCTCATGGCACACTTGACAAGGCACTAAAATTACCAGACCACACCATCCGTTTTTGAACTATTGAGAAGGCCCACCATGCTGCTGGTGTGGGTCTCACATCCCCAGTTTCTCTATTAATAAATAATCCTCCCCCAAACTCCCATGGCACACCTGTGCACCATTCACTGCACACAGGGCAGCATGCTAACCCCCATGCTGTTTAATATACTGTATATACTAATGACCAACCACTGCCAGAAGCTACCAGAAGTTTTATTTAGGCCGACAACCTGGCAATTGCCACACAGAATGCAACTTTTGAGGCCATCGAGGAAAGACTGACTGAAGCTTTGAATCTACTGAGTGCATATTATAGGGATAATCAGTTAGAACCGCATTGTTTAAAGACACAAATCTGTGCTTTCCATCTGAAAACCTGAGAAGCATCAAGAACATTACAAGTATGCTGGAATGGAACCAACTTAGAACACTGTGCTACCCCCAAATACTTGGGAGTAACTCTGGATAGTACACTGACTTTTAAGAATCACGGTTTTAACACCAAACAGAAAGTCTTCACCAGAAATATCTTGAGGAAAATAACAAACGCAAGATGGGGTGCCCAACCACATATATTAAGGACTTCCGCTTTAGCACTATGCCACTCGGCTGGAGAATATGCCAGCTCTGTCTGGTATAGATGTAAACACGCAAATCAGGTGGATGTGGCACTAAATGAAATAGCAAGACTGGTCACAGGATGCCTAAAACCGACTCCAATACAAAAGGTGCATTACCTAGCTGGCCTTCCCCCTCCCAAATTTCGTTGGGAGAGTGCAGTGCAGAAGGAATGGGTTAATGTGACGTCCCTAGAAACACACCCACTGTATGGCCATCAACTCCCACCCTCAAGATTGAGATAGCGGAATAGCTTCCTTAGGACTGTGCCCTCCCCCAATAACCAGTTGCCACAGACTGCTTTGGAACTATGGAAAGTGAGCAAGGAGCTGCCGAGTGAATGGGCAAACATATGTATGCCTGCCACCAGGCCAAGAACAACCGTGGCCTGTATGGAAATCCTTAAATCGACTCTGTGCTGGGGTAGGAAGATCTAAGGACCATCTAAGGAAATGGGGTTTCCCCATAAAAGACATGCTGTGTCCATGGCCCCCCAGTTTCTGTTGAGGAAATTAAATCTCTTATAGGCCAACTTAGAAACGGTAAAGCCCCGGGGTCTGATTTTATTCCCCCAGAACTGTTGAAACAAAATGAAAATTTTTGGGTCCCGTTGCTGGCCTCTCTCTTTTCCAGGATTGATGCCACGGGGATTATCCCCGTTGGATGGAAGGAGGCTATTGTAGTCCCCTTTTTTAAGAAAGGAAGGAGGGATGATCCAGCAAATTATAGGCCCATAAATCTCCTAAGCATTGTCAGCAAATTATATGCTGGGCATCTGCTAGACAAACTGAAGGATTGGGTGGACCAGACCAACTTTATAGCAGAGGAGCAAGCAGGGTTTAGAGCCGGTGGGTCTACAACTGACCATGTTTTGGTCATGCAACATCTTATTGATAAATATGGATCCAGTACCTCTGGCTCTTTATTCACTGCATTCATTGATCTTAGATCTGCATTTGATTCCATTTCCAGAAATAAGTTATGGGAAAAATTGGAAGCGGCGGCCATAGACCGTAGATTATTACATTTGATATGTTCACTCTATTCCAACACTTCCCTTAAAGTACGATGTTCCTCTAAGGGACACTACACAAATTCGATCCCTACAGTTA
Source organism: Lerista edwardsae (assembly GCA_029204185.1). Taxonomy (NCBI): domain Eukaryota; kingdom Metazoa; phylum Chordata; class Lepidosauria; order Squamata; family Scincidae; genus Lerista; species Lerista edwardsae. The sequence continues at coordinate 16,103,197 of JAJKFI010000012.1, read as the reverse complement.
AGGGAGTTAAACAAGGGTGTGTCTTGGCCCCTACCTTATTTAACATCTATATAAATGATCTGATTGAATTTATGGAATCTTCTGACTTCCATCCCCCTTCACTTGCCTCTCGGAAAGTACCCATACTTCTGTATGCAGATGATACTGTAATTATATCACGGTCCACTGTGGGTTTGAAGAGGGCGCTACATAGATTTAGCCAATTCTGTTCTATAAATCAACTTGAGATTAACTACCAAAAGACTAAGGTCATTGCCTTTGGCAGACGGCCTAAAGTAAGATCTTGGAATATAAATGGCCATAAGATTGACCAGGTTAAGACCTACAAATACTTAGGAGTACTGCTTAGCTGCTCGGGATCACGGGTCCCACATCATGAGTATGCAGCTAAAGTGGGTCTCCAATCTGCCCAAGCTATCATCAAGTTTACGAGATATAGAGGTGGACAATTTATCCCAGCAGCCATCAAGCTCTACTTGGCAAAAATCCTTCCTCAACTTTTATATGGATCTTTTGTAGGACTGCCCTCCACTAGCTATATTCAGTTAGAGCGAGTACAATCTAAATTTTTACGCTCTATTTTCCAAGTTGCCAGCTATGCCTCCAACAGCAGCCTTCGCCTGGAGACCGGGTTGATTTCTGTGGAGGCCGGTATAACTCTATCTTCGATTTATCAGTGGCTCAAACTTGTTCATTCACAAGAGGGCCTTACCCCGCTAATCTTGCGGGAAAATTTTCAATCCAAGTGGGTTAAGACGGTTCATTCCAAGATGTGCTGCTTGGGGCTGTCATCTGAGGCTGTGTCATTAATGGGTTTAGACCAAGCTAAGGAAAGTGTTAAGCAGAGAATTTATGATACTGAGAGGCAAAACGACTTAAGTCCATGTCCTAATTTTCTCTCTATTGAGGATAGTAAATACATATCTAAACCCGCACCCTGCTTGACTCTATTAGAAATTCCACAACATAGGAGGGCTTTCTTTCTTGCGAGATGGGGGCTTCTTCCATCAGCAGTTTTGGAGGGCAAATTTAAAAGAACTGCCCTAGCCGAAAGGCTTTGTCCCTGCGGCACGGGGGAGGTAGAACTTATAGAACATGTTTTATTCCGATGTTTATACTATCAGGGAATTCGTGAAAAATTCATCTCCCCTCTAGTGAAAAAATTCCCAAGATCAGAGGAAGGGGAGTTGTCTAAATTGTTACTATTAGGGTGTAATGCCCAGGTAAAAAAGCAATGTGCCAGTTTTTTAGCGGCTGCAGGGAAGATTCGCAAAGTTTTGGTCGCTCAAGAAAGAGAGTATTAAGTCCACGAGCCTATGTTATTATTTGATGTGGTTTTATAGTGTACGTCAAATCTTTTTTTTTTTTTATAAATAACTTTTAAGAATGTCTATTTTTGACTGGTTTTTTTGGCAATGCTTAAGATTTTGACCTTTAAGTGATTTAGCATGCTTTTTATTCATCTCAGAGCCTTTGTATTCCTTAGATTCTCGTTATGTATATGTATTTATGTATGGTTCTGTTTAAATTTTTGATATCTCTGGTCTTTGACTGTAATAAAGACTGACTGACTGACTGACATGCTGTGTGAATGTGGAGAAGAACAAACCATCTCACATATGCTACAGTGTACACGATGCTCTTCTACATGCACAATGAAAGAGCTTATATTGGCAAGGAAAAACGCTGTTGAAGTGGCCCAGTATTGGGCAAATATCTAGTTTTAACTTTGTATTTTATTCTAAAAACATATTTTGATGTATGTATAAAATTATATTAATGTAGGTACTTCTGACACGAATAAAGAAAGAAAAGACTGCACACCAATGTGCCATGCCAAACTGGTTGAAAACTGCTGCCTTATCTGGACTGCTTGAGACAGGAAGGTGTCCAAATTTTTCTGGATTTCGGAATAATGGCATCAAGAAAATGAGAAATGCTTCTTCTTGCTCTTTGTGCTGTCACCCATTTGGGAGTCTGCTCGCCTCTTTGTCATTTTTCAACAATGGCACACACCACAGAGCAGAGAATAGAACTTACAACCTGTACATGGGAATGAGCACAAGATCTTCTTTCTATAGAAAGTTTTTTAAAAAGGACAAAAATGTCTGGATTTCAGATGTTCGGATAAGGAATCATCCGCTTCTGGTTTAAATGAGAAAAGAACATGGACATTAAGTTTGCTTGCTGATTTGTTTTGTATTTAGCTATTATGCAAGTATATGATGATTTCTTCCTCTACAAGAGTGGGATTTATAAGCACAGTAAAAGTGCCAGAGGCCAGCCACACAGGACTCATTCTGTCAAAATTGTTGGGTAAGTGAAACTATGAGTGCTTTTTTATTTCTTTCTCCATAATACATAATACAGAGGCAATGGATTAATTTCAATTTTAAAAAAGGCTTTGTGTGTGCTCAGGGTGCAATGCCGGCACAAGTTCACTTGTGTTGGAGTTATGAGTTGAGTTGGAGGGGGCGTTAGGTCTGCACAAGTCACTTGTGTTGGCCCAGGAGTGTTGCAAACATGCTGTAAAGCGCATTTGCATCACTCTCAGAGTCAGGGAGGCCAGCAACACTCCTGGGCTGGCACAAGTCACTTGTGCTGCCCTAACTCCAGGTTAGGATTGCACCCTCAGTGCCTGCCTTAGGAACTCTGGAGGTAACTTGATTTTTAAAACCATGACCGTTTTATTGCTGCTTGCATAGACCAGCTACTCCAGTAGCATGAACTGTTTCCCACTATTCTCTTCTGCTGGCTTACCCTTTTTGACTCAGAAAAATAGTGTAACTTCCCAAATCACAGTGACAAAAACAAATCCAGCAAATCCGGCAGCCAAAACATACTCCTTACCTCTGCCATGAAATCAACTCATCAAATTTGCAGTTGGCATTCAATAACAATGGATTTCTTGCCTCTCTTGGCAAAGTTTCAGTCTCCCAAGCCAGAATCAGCAAAGGTAGCTGCAGAGGCTGGATCTTTTCAGTTAGAATGCCTGAGGCCAGCTGTCGAGCAGATGCAGCCATCAGTAAGAAATCTTACTGATGCAGAATAAAAGCAGAATAAAAATTGAATGAATGAATGAAATTGAATTGAATATAAAAAGTGAGAATTGGAAGGACAGAACTGAGAGACAGGTACAGCATGAAGGCTCATTCAAGCAATGCTTGAATTGCTTGAAAATTCAATTGTTAGTTGAAAACCATTAGCTGCAGAGAAGGAACAAAGTATAGCTCTGGGTCTGGATGTTCTGCAGACTGAGCTAGGAAAGTACTGGAACACAATATGCATGCAGCACATGTTAGGCCTACTATTGAACTGGGAGCCACAGAAGACCGGTCACAAAGATTATTAACCCTCTTCTTAGATCCTCTTCTCACCTGCTTCCCCCAGGTGATTTCAGCCTCCCCTGATTTACTGATTCCTTTACATCATTGTTATTAGCTACCTGTCAGTGAGATTACTGGAACTCACCAGTGTTAGCTCAGAGGCTGCTAATGCTGGAGTGCTTTCAGCACTGGCTTCTAATCTTGGTTGCACAGGAACGCTACAGATTTTTCTGTACATGTTGATCCATTGAGGCAGAACTAATTTGCTTTTCTTAAACTGAATCTCAATCAACCACATGTGAAATATTTACTGCTATGTCTAGTGATGTTGGTTTTGATTAAAGATTATGGCTATTAAGGGAGGTCTCTACCCTTAGACTGGGGCCTAAATTATGAAAACCATTAAAACCCCAAAAATATTCAGCAAGTGATTATCTTTTTTTAAAAAGGGGGGAGTTTGTAGGTCAATAAATTAAATGTAGTTTCACAAAATCATTGTCTGATAATCCAAAAATTATAGTTTTCTAGAAGATTGTTTCTGCATGCACAGGCGTATATGAAGTCAAAGCTAGAATGTTTCTGTCACATTTTCAGGGTAACAGTTTTAAAATTACTTCTGTGCCACATAATACTTTTTGCAGTGATATGAGGCACAGTCTGAATCAGGTTTACTAGGAAGTAAATTTCACTGAGGGCGCAATCCCAACCTGGAGTTTGGAAGGCACAGTTGGGCCAGTACAGCAAAGTTTGGCAGGCACAAGGGCCACCTTAAAGCACATTTGGACCATGCTCAGAGTCAGGGATGATGATGCACTTCTGTGTGCTGGCCTCTCTGACTCCGAGAGTGATCCGAACATACTTTATGGAGGCCCTTGTGCTGGCCAAACTTTGCTGGCCTAACTGTGCCAGCCTAACCCCAGGTTAGAATTGCGCCCTGAGTTCAATACAGCTTACTCTCAGGTACATTTGCAGTAGGTCCAGCTGAAGTCTGGTTGCTTCCTGAGATAGCACCATTCCATTGCCCCTTTGTGATTTCTATTGCATGTGCTACCACACCTCAGCCGCTACCAGCCAATTTTGAGGGTGGCCCCAGCCCACACACCAGCCCACACACCAGCACAGTGGCTGCTGCACCAGTGGCCAAGGGCTTGTGTTAATGAAATTAAAGGCCTGGATAGGATTGGGCCATGCATAAAAAGTAATATATGCTGCTATTAATTCCTTTGGATTTCAAAGAAATCCAAGCAGTAAAATAGTGGTCAAGTTAAACTTTGTGGTAGGATAAACTTTGCAACTTGGCTCCACAACTTGGTTCAGAAAATATATATCTGGCTGCTAGATGACTCTGCACCTTCCACATGCTTGCCTACTTTTCTCTGAAATTTATCTTATAGAACTACTAGTACATAATGTTACCAGTATGTCTGTTCTAATATGAAACCCATTGTATTACCCTTGCAGCTCTGAAATAAGCAAGCTAGACACAGGCTTGGATCAGAAAAGGGTCACTTTTTTGAAACTGACAAAACCTGCAGCAGAGAAAATCTAAATCCATTACCTCCATGTGTGGGCTACTAATTTGGGGGAAATGGTGCTAGCTGTTTACCTCCCCTGGGCTACATGGGCATGACAACCTGGCTCCAAACTCCCTTGGTCTTGTATCCGAGATAGTTCCTCACCACCAACTACAAAGGGGTCAAGGCAGCTGGCCAAGCAGATAGGGCCGGCTCTAGCAGCAGCGGGGCGCAATGTAGGGCATTCTCACAGGGCCCTCCACCCTCCCCACAGGGCTTCCCACTCACCAAGAAAAGTGCTTGTGGTGCCGTGCGCAACACCTGGAAATAGTTGGTGGCTATCTGATGTTGCCGAAAAAGGGCACAAAATGGTTCTCATTGTGGGGAAATAATGTAAAAAGGCAAACAACCAAACGAGAGAGTATGAGGATCATCTTTATTACACCTGCGCAGGCGGGCCAATCTCCCTGCTCCACTTGGCAAGGTGAGAAGAGCAGTTATACAATTCCAAATCATTTTTATATCCCTCTCCCCCCTCAGCTGCTGTTCGGTGGAAAATTACTACACAGGGGCTGGGACATGAGACGCCCTGTGTCAATTGGGCCTTGAGAATATGCTGTGGCCATTCTGATAAGGGAGGAAGCTCTGCTGCTTTAGCCAGTTCCCTATCTGTTGTGCAGAGCTAGCTGTACTGGATGAAGAAGGTTGCAGGTGGGGGCAAGTGAGTGAAAACAATGAGAGCAAAGAGAGAAAGTTACATACTTCAGCAACTTTAGGCAAGAGACTTTAAACAAAAGAGTCAAGATGGCTGCACTTTGGTTCGATGGCAACACTGTCACCTACAGTATACAACAAAATTCTGCTTTCTTTTCTGTACTTCCTATCGTCTTCTGTATTGCATGACAGGAATTGAGTTATTTGTACTCCTGCTTTGCCTTAGAACAGTGGTTTTCAAATGTTTTGGCACCGGGACCCACTTTTTAGAATGAAAATCTATCTGGGACCCATCAGAAGTGCCATCATTGTGAAACCAAGTCTGCTGCTTTCCTGAAGATGTAGCAATAAGTTGGGTTATATCTCAGCCATTGGCCAATACAAAAGTGAATCAAAGAAAAAAAAAAGCCAATTTACAACCTTGACACAAGCAAAACACCCACATAGCCCTCCCTGTTTCCAGCATCCCATCTTCCCATATTTTCAATATGGCTGCTCTAGGTGCTTCGTGACCCACCTGAAATTAGCTCATGACCCACTGGTGGTTCCCAACCCACAGTTTGGGAACCATTGCCTTAGAACCTTCAGGAAAAAATTGAAATTAGTTTTTATTTCTTGGTCACTTCGCCATTCACTCATGCATTCTCTTTACTGATGTTCAGATGCCTTCATTATAATAAAGCAATCAGATCTCTCTATAAATTTATATTAAACTCTGCCACTGTATGGTACTCATTCTTCCTTTGCTGCTTTGCTTCAAGCATGTGCTGTATTTTACCCACTTGGTGCATTCTTCTATATTAATTGGACAGTACCAAATATATATATATATCTGCTATTAGAAAAATTAGATGCTATGTAATGCAGTGGATGTCTCAGGGACATTAGAAACAAATTTCATGCAGTTTTAATAATTAGGGATCATACCCGTAGTGTTTTATGGCAGTTATCAATCTTTCGTTCGGTAATGGAATGCTTATAGTGTTTATATATTGAATACATATGTTTGTATGGTTATAACATCATTATTTTAGCTGCACCTGCTTTCTATTAGGGTAAATGCCCTTGTTATATTGCCCTTTTGTGTTCTTACTCATAGGACTTGAGGTTTTTCCAGTGCATAAATGAAAACATTTGCAATGCTGATGTAAAAGTTATTGCTTGCCATCTTTAATGATTTGAGGCAGGAGCAGAGCTTTGCAGGCAGTTACATGGATCATTAATGTTTCAGAGCACTCAGAGCACTGAAAATGCATTTTCAGTATATGGAGGTGTTTTTCATTCATAGTTCCACTAATATATTTTTTTACAGTGCTATGGTGTTTCACCTCTAATTTACGTTCGTGGATGGATATCAGTATACAAAGGTGACCAGCCTTCTTGAGCTCCTAGAATTTTACTGCAGCTAAATCACTATTCTGCACAAGGGCAAATGATTTGTACAGAGCCATGCATCACCACTCTATTTGCATGAAGGGACTCCTGAAGTGGCAGCTGAAGGTGGCGCACTTCAGCATGCTGCCTTTTGAAACCCAGAAAGTGCTGGCATAGAAAGGATCAGGACGCAATCCTATTGTACTGGCCAGCACAGTTAGGCCAGCAAAATTTGGCCTGCACAAGAGACACTGTAAAGTATATTTAGAGCACTCTCAGAGTCAGAGAGGCCAGCACACATGTGCCGTTCTCCTTGACTCTGAGAGTGCCAGCCAAACTTTGCTGGCCTAACTGTGCCAGTCTAACTCCAGGTTAGGATTGCGCTCTTTGTTTCTCAAACAGTGGATCAGGATCACACGCTGGACCTGGTGTTTACTGCAGGGCAGGTTGATGGTGATCTGGAGGTGGAGGAGATTAAGATCACTCCTTTGTCATGGACAGATCACTGTCTGGTGGGATTTAGGCTCGTTGCGGCTTCTCACCTCTGCAATGGCGGGGGATCGCATTTTATGATCCGCCCTCGGAGGCTGATGGATCCAGACGGATTCCTGAGGGCTCTGGGGGATTTTCCTGTTGCCAGAGTTGGAGACCCACCCGGTGCCCTGGTCGACCTCTGGAATACGGAGATGGCCAGGGCCCTGGATGAGATCGCTCCTGAGCGTCCTCTGCCCAGTCGCAGAATCAGAGCGGCTCCTTGGTTTTCTGAGGAGCTGCGAACGATGAAGCGACAGAGCAGATGACTAGAGCGTCGGTGGCGAAAGACTCGTGCCGAATCTGACCGGACACGGGCTAGGGCCCAATTAAAAGCTTATTCCAGAGCAGTGGTGGCGGCTAAGAGGGCACACCTCTCTGCCACCATTGCATCTGCAGAGAACCGTCCGGCTGAGCTCTTCCGTGTGGTCCGCAGTTTTTTACATCTTGCCCCTCTTACTGGTAGGGAGGAGCACACGGAGGCTCGCTGTGACGAGTTCGCAAAACACTTTGCAGATAAGGTCGATCAGATCCGGCATGACTTGGACGCCGCTGTGGGCATATCTAGTGATGTCCCTGGGGAACCTGTCTATCCGATGATTTGGGATTCTTTTCAGCTTGTAGAGCCTGAGGATGTGGACAGGATTCTCTGGAGTGTGAGACCTGCTGCTTGCCCGCTCGACCTTTGCCCGGCATGGCTAATTAGAGCTGCCCGGGGAGGGCTGGCCGAGTGGACAGGGAGGGTGGTGAATTCATCTCTGAGGGAGGGGGTGCTCCCGCCTGCTTTGAAGCAGGCGATGGTTCGCCCCCTCCTGAAGAAGCCCTCCCTGGATCCCACAAATTTAAACAACTTTCGGCCAGTCTCCAATATCCCATTTCTGGGCAAGGTGATTGAGCGGGTGGTGGCGTCCCAGCTTCAGAGGGTTCTGGAGGAAACGGATTATCTGGACCCATTCCAATCTGGCTTCAGGCCGGGGTTCGGGACGGAGACTGCCTTGGTCGCCTTGGTGGATGACCTGCGCCGGGGGATGGACGGGGGAAGTGCGACCCTGTTAGTCCTGCTGGACCTCTCAGCGGCTTTCGACACCATTGACCATGGTGTCCTTCTGGGTCGGCTGGCTGGGTTGGGGCTTGGAGGCACTGTTTTGAAGTGGTTCCACTCCTTCCTGGCTGACAGATCCCAGAAGGTGGTGCTGGGGGAGGCTTGTTCGGCACCCCGACCTCTCAGGTTTGGGGTGCCGCAAGGTTCCATCTTATCCCCCATGCTGTTTAACATCTACATGAAACCGCTGGGAGAGGTCATCCGGGGGTTTGGAGTGGGGTGCCATCAATATGCTGATGACACCCAACTTTATCTCTCCTTTCCCCCTGATTCTGAGGAGGCGGTTGAGGTCCTGGATCGCTGTCTGGAGGCGGTTGGGGGCTGGATGCGGGCGAACAAGCTGAAATTAAATCCGGATAAGACAGAGGTGCTTTTGGTTCGGAAATCCACGGCTCGGGTATTGGACTATCGTCCTGCTCTGAATGGGGTCGCACTTCCTCTGAAGGAGCAGGTTCGCAGCTTGGGGGTTCTCCTGGATTCACAGCTACACCTGGAATCCCAGGTGGCGGCGGTGGCCAGGGGAGCCTTTGCTCAGCTTCGGCTGATCCGCCAGCTGCGGCCGTACCTGAGCTGTGCGGACCTGGCCACTGTGACCCATGCCCTAGTGACATCTAGATTAGATTATTGCAATGCGCTCTACGTGGGGCTGCCTTTGAAGACGGTCCGGAAACTACAACTAGTACAGAACGCGGCGGCTCGGGTGGTTGCTGGAGCACGTCGGCTTGACTCTGTCGAGCCGCTGCTTCGGCGACTACACTGGCTGCCGGTTCTGTTCCGGGCCCAATTCAAAGTGCTAGTTTTGACTTTTAAAGCCCTTTACGGCTCGGGTCCGGGGTATTTGAGGGACCGCCTTCTTCCATATAATCCAACCCGTACTCTTAGATCATCTGGGGGGGCCCTCCTGACTGTGCCGCCACCAGGAGAAGTGAGAGGGGCGGCGGCCAGGAAGAGGGCCTTTTCGGTGGTGGCCCCCCAACTCTGGAATACCCTCCCCTTAGAATTGAGAACTGCTCCCTCTTTGTTTATATTTCGGCGGGGGCTGAAGACCTTTTTATTCCAAAAAGCTTTTAACTGTTGACAGGCTGGCTGGTTATTATAATCCACGGGGCTTGTTGTTTTTATATTGTTTTTAAATTTGTTTTTAATTGTGTTCTTAATTTTTGATTGTATTGTTTAATTCTGTTTTAATTGTTTTTAATTGTGAATTGTTATATTGTTTTTATATATATATTGTAATGCCGCCTTGGGTGCCTTCGGGCACAATAAGGCGGGGTAAAAATCTAATAATAAATAAAATAAATAAAATAAATACTAGGTGGGTTGCAAGCCAATCTCAGGTGGGTCGCATAGCGCCTAGCTTAGCCATCATTAAAAATATGAGAAGATGGGACATTGCACAGGGGGAGGACTGTGTGGTTATTTTGCTTGTGTCAAGGTTATAAATAGGCCTTTTTATTGATTGCTATTGGAAAATAGCTGAGAAATACCCCCACTTATTGCTGCATTCTCAGGAAAGTAGCAGTTCTCTGGTGTTACAATGACAGCACTTCCGGCCATGACATCACTTCTGGTGGGTCCCGGACAGATTGTCATTCTAAAAGGTGGGTTTCAGTGCTAAAAGCTTTGAGAACCGCTGCTGTAGATAATTGGCCTTGCTAAGAAAGGGGGAAAAAAGGGAATAGATTTTGTGGAAACAACAAATACATAAGTACTGCTTTCTTGGAAATTTAGAAAAATTCAGTAAAATGTATCACCAGTTGCATCTGTGGTAAACAACACTGACACATTAATACTTGATTGACATTCCGGGGAATTCTCAGAATTGCACAGCAGCGCTCTTGACAGATATGAGATGACAGCGGAACATGTAAGGTTAGCTCATTTCAGTAACTTGGGCTCAACAGCAAAAACCTTTTTTCCGTTTTTGCAGATCAGGTACATTTTTGTTAAAAACCTGAGAGATGTGGATGTTAGTTTAGTTTGACTACCTGTCAGATGTCCTGTAGAAGAAACCCATGAAGGGAAAGATATAATAGGGTTATTTCAGTGAGAGAAAGGTTGTACTATATTATTGTATATATTATTGTATAGTAACATAGTATTGTAATACAATATACAAGGTGTCCACAAAGTCTCTTTACAATGTCAAGAAATCACGAAAAATGCAAATGATGAGATATGTTAATGATGTCACGCCCCTAGATTTCTTTGTGTGGGGCTACGTTAAAGACATCGTGTACAGAACCTGAAGCAAAGGATCACTGATGCCGTTGCCACCATTGATGAGACTATGCTACAGCGAACATGGCAGGAAATCGATTATGGCCTTGATGTGCTGCGTGCAACCAATGGTGCACATATAGAGGTTTATTAACTGATGCAAAATAAACTTCAATATATACTCCTAATATTGTATACTTTCCATACAAGTATCTCTTCATTTGTTTTTGTAATACAAGTTTGAAATTGTAAAGAGACTTTGTGGACACCCTCTATTACTGTATGCAGTACTTCATATTGACTCTAACAAAGCATATTATTAGACTAGCATGGTAATAAACAAAATACATACAACAAAGATATACGTACCTCTGTGTTATTTATACTGAAGCTTCACAATAAAAATAAATCAATATGCACAAGCTTTCTACTTGGTGTTTCTTTCTTTTTCTTTTGTCTTTTTTGCTTGTTTATTTCCTACCAGGACAGGGAAAGTGAACCTATCACAAGCCAGCATTTGCCAACACCCAACAACAACTGAGTTTGTTTTTGCAACAATTTGATTTTTTTCGTAATGATTTGCAATGATTTGATGTTTCTTTATACAGTATAATGCATAGCCCCACATATGACTGGACTGTAATTTTTTAAATATATGAATATGTAAATAATTGCTGTTGTTTTGTTGGGGGTGGGGAGTGACACGCCAGCAGCGTCAGGTTGGACATTTTTGACACAACAAACCGAAAATGTTTGCCATCACTGTACCAGGATATAGGAAAAATACAGTATGTTTCACTAATGCCATTTCTTTGGATAGGTGGGGTGCATTACGAGATCCAGAGGGACAAAAGCAAAATTTTTGGATGAAATCATGGTTTGTAGTGAAGGAAAGATAGATACCCCTGTCCAAAGAATACCCCTGTCATACTTACAGCAGAATCCTAACTAACTCCTTGCATGGCGATGCACTGTACTGGTGCCAACGTGGCTTTTGCTGTGTCCCACAAGGACACATTTGTTCCATTGCCTCGAAGTAAGCCCCAGCAGCTGCCAAGGGTTAACCTGAACCTGTGCCAGCTAGAACCAGCTAGCTCTATAGCTGGTGCAAGTCCGCATTGATCTGGGAATATGGATCAGGATTGATAAGGGGGCTAGAATTTGGTGGACGCCGCTGCTGCTGATCCAACCTTTATTCCTGCCCTGTTTCCTTCTGTTTCACCTACCCCTTCCCAATCAACGCTGTCTTTGCTTCTCTCCTACGCCTTCTGCGGTTTTATCTGCACTGGCAAGCATCAGGCTCCCATCTTTGTGCAAACCTTGTGACTTGTCGCTTGCAGCCAGGCCATGCACATTGGTGCTGTCCAGTGGTGTCATTCAAATGATTTAGAAACAGGAATTCACTTTTGATTGGCACTTGTCGGGAACCCGGAACCAGCCACGGAGCCCTTTAGGATCCGGAACGCCCGTTCTGGTCCGTTCTGAATGACATCACTGCCTTTGCCCCCCTAGGAATCTGGAGTTGCTCCCTTTAACCCTCTGAGTGCCGGCCAACCAAGAAGAAAAGCTCTTTGCAGAGGAATTGGGAGGGGGGGAGGAGCGAGAGTGAAGTGGGTGGAGTCAGCCCTACTTTTAACTAGTGTAACTGAGTTCCCCCGCGTTCCCCCTGCATGGCATCACTGGTGCTGTCACATTTGGAACAGTCATAAAGCTGTTCATGCTGGAGGAACACGCATTCCACCAACACAAACAGCCCTTTGGTTTGGGCCATTAAGATCTCAGTGAAATTGAGGGAGCAAATAGTCACAGTTAGTGATGTCATGCACCCACTACGCACCACTACATGAGTACCGGTTCCTAGAAGTCCCCGCCCACTTGAAGCTGGCCCCGTCAGCTGGTTGGCTCAGCAGCTGCGCATGCGTACTGCACGCCTGCAGCCGTTGCCTGCACTTTCTGTGAGGAGGCAGGCAGGCAGGCAGCATGGTGGTGGTGGCAGCAGCAGCAGCAGCGGAGCAAGAGGACCGGAGGCGGCAGCAGCAGAAGCAGCAGCAGCGAGGGAGACCCAGGAATAAGGCAGCAAGCATGAGAAGGTAGGCTGCCTGGGGCTCCCATTCCCTCCAGCCGCGCAGATCCAGCGTCCTGGTTCCTCCTGCAGCCTCCCCCCGGCCCCAGACCCCACGCGGTCTTTTTTTGGTTGCCCGTTCCCCCTCCTGCTCCTTGCTGGCTCCTTGCATTTAACATTAAAGTTAAATGGCTCCCTGTCCCAAAAGGGCTCACAATCTAGTACAGTCTAGCCTGCTATTTAACCAGGGAACAGTTGAAGCAAAATATGTCTATACACATCTCTAGAAAGCAAAGCAATAGAAGTTAAATCAACACTAACCACAAGCTGAAGTTCTTACAAACATGATCACATCCATGGCAACAATCATGACCTCACTTCCGGCTATGACCTCACTTCCTGCCACGACATCACTTCCGGCTTATGACATCACTTCCGGTGGGCGGACCCCAACAAGTGCCAATCAAAAGTGAGTACCTGTTCCTAAATCATTTGGATGACACCACTGGTCACAACCTATTTAAAACGCCACCAATTTTAGTGGTACATACTGTTTATTAAGGATCAGTTCTTTACCGATTTGTTCCTGCAGTTGCTTTTAACTAACATTTTCTGAGCTGCAATTAATTTATCTCGAACTTTTGTCTAGCAAGATAATCTGTTGATGTTGTAATATTCCTATTTCCTGATAAATAGCTGGAATATATCTTTGCTTTGCTTTTTTCAGGTAAGAAGAAAAACTAACAAAATGGCTAAGAATATAGGTCTTACTAGTTTCCCAAATACACAAATTATTCACCTCTAGGGTCTGATTAATCTTAAAACCTCAGCCAACAAACTAGGAGGCTTGGCTGGGCAGCCTAATCCTATGCTTCCTTAGTGCCCTGGGCCACCACAGCATCAAAATGGCTACCACTGTATCATGTGGAGCCAGGGAAGCTGCTGCAGGTCTCCTTGGTGTAAGGCAGTGGTCAGGGAACAGGGGTAAATTACCCCAAATGGGGTAAAAATGAAATTCCTGGGGGTAATGAACGGTCGTGCTGCTGAGACACAGCCGGGCATGCATATGAATCTGTATGTATGCCCAGCTGTATCTTGGCAGTGCGACCATCCATTACCCCCGTTCCGGTTCCATTGCTGGCTGGCTGGCTGGCTGGCTGGCTCCGTTTTGCTTTGTTTGTTTTGCTCCACCCACTTTCGCCGTCCGGTAAAACGCCCCAGACTGCTCTGCGCCTGCTCTGCTTTTCACACCACGGCAGTTTAGAGCACATGGACGCAGCGAGGAGAGCGGCAGAGCGGCCGTGCATTGGACCTGAGCGGCAGCGGAGCAGCAGTGCAAGAGGCAAGCCAGGGACGGCCAGGCATTGGAGGTGAGGGAAGGCACGCGTCTTTCCCTCACCCCCGCCTCCGTTGCCCTGCCAGGGCACGCGTCTTCCCCCCACTCTGTTGCCCTGCCGGGGGGGAACTAAAATATTAAAAAATATTTAAAGAACTTTCCTAACTCTCCCAAACCCTTTACAACTTCATATTTACATAGCATTAATTAAGCTCATTAATTAATCAAATACAAAGTAATGGGTTCCAATACGTAATTTTTTTCTTTTGTTCTGGCGGGGGGGAGGGGTAACGTCGGCGTCTCTAAATATATTTTGGGGTAAAAGGTAAAAAAGTTCCCTGACCCCTGGTGTAAGGGAACAAACGTTCCCTTACCTTGTGTTGACCTACAGCTGCCCCAATGGGTCTACTCAGATCTGCCCCTGTGTTTGAGCAGGCACAGAACCAAGAAGACCCATGTTGGGTCTTGTGGCTTGGGAGGGAGCATAGGATACAGTAGCAGAGACTGCTTCCGTCTCCACCCCTAGGCCCAGTCCTTCCTGTCTTCCTCTTTCATTTCATTCCTCCTTGATTACAATTTGGGCACTCAGACAAATAAAGGATCATGTCTTCCCACAACAATAAATGTGTCATTATTTACTTCCCTTAGATTGCTGCAAATTCCAGGGGAAGGACCTGAGGAGAAAATTGCTATTTCAGGATTTTACGTGAACAAAACGAATGTGATATTGAGAAACTGATAATAGCTGTCAAGTGTTTCCTTTAGTCAGTTTTCATTTGCATTTCATTTTTAAAAATTCCCATTATTTTATGCTACTTCCATAAAATCTTTCTGTGTAAATGAAATGTATAATCCGTGAGTTGCAAGCCCAGCACAGGTGTCCCTAATGTATACCCGGAAACCCAGCGGACAAATCTGGGAAAGATTGACCCCTCCCAGCTCATCCAACCAGGTCTCCGTGATACATACCAGGTCGGCTTTCTCCTCCAAGATTAAATCATGGATAAGAGAGGTCTTATTATTCACCGACCTGGCATTCAGAAGCAGCAGCTTCAGACTAAGGGGACTGTTGCCAGGATTTCCAAGGGTCAGAGGGATGAGGGAAGGGCCAGAAAGAGGGACAGTCTGTCTACGACTGACCCTCCTTCTCCTGTAATGTCCGGCCCAACCCCCACCGCCATATCTTCCGTAACCCGTAACTCTGCTGATGGTGGCCTCCCTCCCCGCGCCTGAGCTCCCTCGAGGTGTCAAACACATAATTCCGGCGTGGGCGACCTACAAGCCAACCACCAGCACAGATGCAAAAAACTAAAAACACAGACACACACACACACTCCCACCAACAAACCAGTGCAGCAGCCCTCACCCCCCTCACACTGAGGCTTGGGCTGCTGCAGGCCTCTGCCTCACTCTCACTCCGTCCCTCCCTGCCCCCCTCTCACAGAGGCAGGGACAATCTTCCTCTCTCCTGGACCAGACTCTCACTCTGGCCAGGAAGTCACAATCATACTATCACACACTCAGTTAAAAGGCTGGTGTTGGCTTGTTGACAGGCGGCTGGCTCCAAAAAAATAAAGGCGTGACTGGAGTTTGATGATCCACAGGCCAATGAACAAGGAGACAGACAGGGCACAGCAACTGCAGCAGATGTTCATGGCTCCAGGCTCAGCTCCTCAGGCGAAGAGCCACGGGCAAAGAGCCCTTTGGCTCTTGCCCTTCGGCTCGCGCCTCTGGCAAGCCAAAGGCTTAAGATGTTCCACTTGCCTGGGGAGAAAAGCCAAACGGTGCCGTGAGTTGCAAGCCCAGCACAGGTGTCCCAGTTAAGGCCTCTCTCCACCCTCAGCAGCCCAGAAGCCCAGCCTTAAAGGCCCCAGGGCAAGCCAAAGGCTTAAGATGTTCCACTTGCCTGGGGAGAAAAGCCAAATGGTGCCGTGAGTCTCCCTGCCTGAGCTGACGGAGCTGGTCTCGAGCGTGGTGTTGGAGTCCCCCCGCCTTTTGGTGTTGGGAGACTTTAATGTCCATGCCGAGGCCCCGGGAACAGCTGCAGCTCAGGATTTCATGGCCTCCATGGCAACCATGGGTCTGTCTCAAAGAATATCTGCCCCAACGCATGATGCGGGGCACACGCTGGACCTGGTGTTTACTGTGGGGCAGGTTGATGGTGATCTGGAGGTGGAGGATATTGAGATCACTCCTTTGTCATGGACAGATCACTGTCTGGTGGGATTTAGGCTTGTTGCAGCTTCTCACCTCTGCAATGGCGGGGGATCACATTTTATGATCCGCCCTCGGAGGCTGATGGATCCAGATGGATTCCTGAGGGCTCTGGGGGATTTTCCTGTTGCCAGAGTTGGAGATCCACCCAGTGCCCTGGTCGATCTCTGGAATACGGAGATGACCAGGGCCCTGGATGAGTTCGCTCCTGAGCGTCCTCTGCCCAGGCGCAGAATCAGAGCAGCTCCTTGGTTTTCTGAGGAGCTGCGAATGATGAAGCGGCAGGGCAGACGACTAGAGCGTCGGTGGCGAAAGACTCGTGCCGAATCTGACCGGACATGGGCTAGGGCCCAGTTAAAAGCTTATTCTAGAGCAGTGGTGGCGGCTAAGAGGGCACACTTCTCTGCCACCATTGCTTCTGCAGAGAACCGTCCGGCTGAGCTCTTCCGTGTGGTCCGTAGTTTTTTACATCTTGCCCCCCTTACTGGTGGGGAGGAGCACACGGAGGCTCGCTGTGACGAGTTCGCGAAACATTTTGCAGACAAGGTCGATCAGATCCGGCATGACTTGGACGCCGCTGTGGGCATATCTAGTGATGTCCCTGGGGAACCTGTCTGTCTTACAATTTGGGATTCTTTTCAGCTTGTAGAGCCTGAGGATGTGGACAGGATTCTCTGGAGTGTGAGACCTGCTGCTTGCCCGCTCGACCCTTGCCCGGCATGGCTAATTAGAGCTGCCCGGGGAGGGCTGGCCGAGTGGACGGGGAGGGTGGTGAATTCATCTCTGAAGGAGGGGGTGCTCCCGCCTGCTTTGAAGCAGGCGATGGTTCGCCCCCTCCTGAAGAAGCCCTCCCTGGATCCCACAAATTTAAACAACTTTCGGCCAGTCTCCAATATCCCATTTCTGGGCAAGGTGATTGAGCGGGTGGTGGCGTCCCAGCTTCAGAGGGTACTGGAGGAAACGGATTATCTGGACCCATTCCAATCTGGCTTCAGGCCGGGGTTCGGGATGGAGACTGCCTTGGTCGCCTTGGTGGATGACCTGCGCCAGGGGATGGACAGGGGAAGTGCGACCCTGTTAGTCCTGCTGGACCTCTCGGCGGCTTTCGACACCATTGACCATGGTGTCCTTCTGGGTCGGCTGGCCGGGTTGGGGCTTGGAGGCACTGTTTTGAAGTGGTTCCACTCCTTCCTGGCTGACAGATCCCAGAAGGTGGTGCTGGGGGACGCTTGTTCGGCACCCCGGCCTCTTAGGTTTGGGGTGCCGCAAGGTTCCATCTTATCCCCCATGCTGTTTAACATCTACATGAAACCGCTGGGAGAGGTCATCCGGGGGTTTGGAGTGGGGTGCCATCAATATGCTGATGACACCCAACTTTATCTCTCCTTTCCCCCTGATTCTGAGGAGGCGGTTGAGGTCCTGGATCGCTGTCTGGAGGCGGTTGGGGGCTGGATGTGGGCGAACAAGCTGAAATTAAATCCGGATAAGACGGAGGTGCTTTTGGTTCGGAAATCCACGGCTCGGGTATTGGACTATCGTCCTGCTCTGAATGGGGTCGCACTTCCTCTGAAGGAGCAGGTTCACAGCTTGGGGGTTCTCCTGGATCCACAGCTACACCTGGAGTCCCAGGTGGCGGCGGTGGCCAGGGGAGCCTTTGCTCAGCTTCGGCTGATTCGCCAGCTGCGGCCGTACCTGAGCTGTGCGGACCTGGCCACAGTGACCCACGCCCTAGTGACATCTAGATTAGATTATTGCAATGCGCTCTACGTGGGGCTGCCTTTGAAGACGGTCCGGAAATTACAACTAGTACAGAACGCGGCGGCTCGGGTGGTTGCTGGGGCACGTCGATTTGACTCTGTCGAGCCGTTGCTTCGGCGACTACACTGGCTGCCGGTTCTGTTCCGGGCCCAATTCAAGGTGCTAGTTTTGACTTTTAAAGCCCTTAATGGCTCGGGTCCGGGGTATTTGAGGGACCGCCTTCTTCCATATAATCCTACCCGAACTCTGAGATCATCTGGAGGGGCCCTTTTGACTGTGCCGCCACCAGGAGAAGTGAGAGGGGTGGTGGCCAGGAAGAGGGCCTTTTCGGTGGTGGCCCCCAACTTTGGAATACCCTCCCCTTGGAATTGAGAACAGCTCCCTCTCTGTTAACATTTCGGAGGGGGCTGAAGACCTTTTTATTCCAAAAAGCTTTTAACTGTTGACAGGTAGGCTGGCTGGTGTGTTATATTTTTATATCTTATGATCCACAAGGACTTTAAATTTTATTGTTGTATTTTAATTGTGTTTTATTATATGGTTTTAATATTCTTTTATATTGTTGTTTTAATGTTAAATTTTATTGCATGTTGGAATGCCGCCTTGAGTGCCTTTGGGCATAAAGGCAGGATAAAAATCTATTAAATAAATAAATAAATAAAATAATCTGTAGCACCAGTGTGCAGCCTTGTATTTTTTTTTGTAATTGCTATTAAATGTGGAGTATTTCTGTGTAAATTAAAACATGAATTTACATGCAGCATAATTAAACTCTCTGTATGGGTGTTTTTCATCCTGGTATATGAATATTTGCATTCTAGCTATCTTTTTCTTCATTATTGGAACAATCTAGAGCATAGCTAGTGTGCATAAGAGTTGCTTCTCATCACCCTTTCACATGTGACAGCTTTGGTTTTTAGCTAGCATATGCTGATTGGAGCTGTGTTTGCACATACAGATTCCTGAGCTTTGCACAGAAGACAGGTAACCAGTAAGAGCACAACTCAATGGTGCCCTTAGCCAACATGTATCTCATGTGCAGGTTCTTGAGTGTTGCAAATATGTCATAAAGCATATTTGCGCCAACTTGGGAGTCAGAATTGGTGCGGAGGCCTGCACTGGTCCAGGAGGGCCAGATCTGGACTCTGTGCTGGCCCAACAAGGTAAATTTGCACCAGGAGATACAGGGGGTGGGAGAGGGGGCAGGTGGGCATTCTAGGGGTGGGAATTTTTGGGCAAGGGAGGGCAAAATGGGGAGGATCAGAGGGAACGGGGTCACGGTATCAGCAGCATGCCACAAATCCTAACCCCCACTCCCGATTCGAACTGCCTTACACTGGCTGCTCAGATTTGCCCCGTATCCAAGGAGCAGATCTGAGTAGCCCCATAGAATGGGTTGGGATTCCACACGGAGTAAGGAGGGAAATATGTTTTTAATATAAAATGAACAGGTGAAAAACCATAAATGTAACTTGCCTGGTTGTCGCAACAAACAAACATATTTTCAAATATCTTTATCTGGATTTAATTTTGATGCAAATTTTGTAATGAGACTACATTTAAAATTATGGCTGGCACACTATATCGATTTCCTCAACTACTATTCAAATTCCAAGCCACAGAGAGATCCGTTTCATTTCAGGATATATCTTCATTGTCATATAGGCTTAATAAATAAATAAAATATATGTTAAAATCTTTAATAAAAATCTTTCAAGAAACTATTAATAACGCTTCTCTGGACATGAGTGTATCTTATGGTCCACTGGCTCCTAATCTGCAGGAAAGGCAACATTATTTATTGTACTTTTAGCTTTGTTCTTTTAGCATGGAAAGACATATGCCTTGTTCCATCAACCAAATAGCTTCCTGTGGAATTTTTCCTTTACCTTGGCATAATGGCACAGATGCTGCTTTTTTGCCTGTAGTGGAGAATGTACAAACTATGCTTCTCATTGTTGTTGCAAAGGAAAAAAACACTTGTGAAGAGGACACTTGACCTCTTCAAAGTAAATATGTTATATTGCATGAATGGCAAAGCTATCCTAGAAAGTGAAGGATGCGAGAGAGAGAGAGAGAGAGAGAGAGAGAGAGAGAGAGAGAGAGAGAGCCTTGGCAAATAGGTGTTCTAAAGGCATGGGGGCCTCCTCAACATAAAGGAATGCTTGTTCTCTTGTGCCGGGGCTCCATTGTGGCTGCATTCGTGTTGGAAAGTTGGAATGGATTGGGCCCTTTGAGCACAATCCAGCGCGCTCTTTGCGTGAGCACAAGTCTCTTGCACAGGCCAGGAGTGTTGCAAATGTGTGCCTGCTTTGAGACTGGGAATAGTAGGGGGCAGCCCCTGGTGGAGGTGAGGTCTATTTCTCATTTTATCCACTGGGTGGAGCCTCCTCTGCTTTGTGCTCCAGAGTTGGAAAAAGGACGCATTTGCCTCATATACCCAAGAAGGAATTTGGATTGAATTTTGGATTTCTCCCCTTTACTTGTAGAAGAGAAGTGCAGAAGGGGCTCCTTCCTCAGGTATGTTCCTGAGGGGTTTAGGAGAGGTGCTCTTGAGGACCAAGCACAGCTGAAGAAGAGGCAATCTTTGTGTGAGATACACTGAAAAGGGAACATGTAATGCACATGTCCTGGAAGCATGGGGACACACTATCCATCAGGCAGCGTATCTGTTTGTTGTGATGTCTCTACAGATTACTGTGGATATGGGTCCTAAACAACAGAAGAAGATGAAAAAACTCATGGGAAAGGAGGAAAAAAATTTTCATTGTTGTCTGACTTTACTTATATTAGGGTTTTAAAAAATTATATCAAACTGATTAATAAACTCACAAATTCCTACAGGATTACATTGAGCTGGATAAATCAGAACTTGAAAGGTAAAGTCTGCTAAAGAAAAGAGGAAAGAATTTATCCCCCCCCCCCGTTTCTTAATAGCTAAAGGGCGACGTAGATCAGGGGTGTCAGACTCATTTCATACAGTGGGCCGAACAGCATCTGTGGTGCCTGCTGAGGGCCAGAAGTGACATCATTAAGCCAGAAATATGATGAAATATGATGATGGCCAGAAATAAGCACTTTTTTTCTAACATAGAAACTCATTAACAGCAAATGACAGAAGAGAAAATGTGCAAATCTTGTTCATAATTGGAAAATATGAAAGAGCCCAATGATCATAGCAGGAGAGCCCAATTATAACGGAGGCAGAGGAATTGCGTCTGGGGCTGTATTTGGCCCGTGGGCCAAATGTTCGATATTCCTGATGTAGATAAGCCACGGATTTGTGATGTTTGCACAAACAGCTTGCACATACACATTTGTACAAACAACATGCACACCCACACACATGGTTCCAGGGCTTATCTGCATTGGGGTACCTTCTCCCTCAGTCTTCTCAGAATACTACATTGCATACATTCCAGGGAATGAAGCTGATGCCAGTAACAGTGAATTCCAGACACAATCAAAGTTCAAGGCTGCACTGCTTCCTCAGTACAAAAATACTATCCAATACTTAGAACAAGGTATAATAGTATAGCACAATGCAAAAGATCAGGCTGGCACTTGAGAGGTGGAAACTGAGAGGTGACTGCAAACAACAAGTAACAATGGCGCTTTTACTGTACTAAAAACAGCAAGAAAAATCAGATGGGGGAAACAATGATTTGATACATAATTTAATGTTTCTTTCTTGGTGTCTTTGTTCCAGGCACTGAGTAATTATTTCAAATTGGGAAGCTGTCTGTCTGTCTGTCCTTACTTACTTACTTACTTACTTACTTACTTACTTACTGGATTTTTACCCAGTCTTTCTGCTGCAAGGGCACCCAAGGCAGCTCACAACATTCAAGTTATAAACATTAAAATAGTACTTCCCTTATGTTAGACTATAATATTATTTTATGCTTTTATATTTTAAGTAATTGAATTGATTTGATCTATGTGTACTGGTCTATGACCGTAATAAACTTATTCATTCATTCAACATTAAAATAAGATAAAATGATAAAAAAGGATAAACAAAACAAAATAAAATTTAAAAATGAACAGGCCCCAATGGACCCCATAGTTGCAGTTAAAAACACCAGCCAGCATGTCAGCAACTGAAAACATCTTTAAATAAAAATGTATTAGGACCCTGCTGAAAGATTGCCAAAGAGGGAGCTGTTCTTAATTCTAAGGTATTCCACAACCATGGGGCCACCACCGAGAAGGTCCTGTTCCTGGCCGCCATTCCCCTCACCTTGCCTGGTGGCAGCACAGTCAGAAGGGCTCTCTCAGATGATCTGAGAGTATGGGTGGGGTTATATGGAAGAAGGCAAGCTCTCAAATACCCCGGACCCAAGCTGTAAGGGCTTTAAAAGTCAAAATTAGCACTTTGAATTGGGCCCAGAAACAATCTGGCAGCCAGTTCATGTTGCAGTTTCACACCACACACTCCAGAACTGGTGGAAACTGGCAT
>JAJKFI010000012.1:16061668-16080574 GCA_029204185.1 Lerista edwardsae | reverse complement strand
TGTTGCAGTTTCACACCACACACTCCAGAACTGGTGGAAACTGGCATTCCGTCTCTTCGTCTCCAGATCAGATAGAGCACCTGCGTGTCCTTGAGGTGGTCAGCTTCCCAGCTTGTTAGTGCAACCTGCTACACAGTAGCTGAACTCCCTTTAGATAGTGTAACATAAGCAGGCAATGTTTCTCACGGGAAGCGCTGGCTAGCAAACATCCACTTTCTCATGAGATCATGATGTTCAAAGGGTCACCCCATTGGGTAACATGGGGCACAAGGGTCTTCAGGTATCCACCTACCAGATATGCTCTGGCTACACCCCTTTGTTCCTATATAACTTATATTTTTACTGTGTGCGCACTGAAACGCAGACTGAGACTGTAACTGAGAATGTAACAACATGCGTTGAAAAGCCGCTTGTACGCGGCAAGCCTTCGCCGGCTTTCGCTAACCGGCAAATAGAACTTCTCACTTTCTGACTATCGCTACTGTAACCAATAAAAGACTTTGTTATTGAAATGTAGCGATCGCTTCGTTCCTCCGCTCCGATCGCGCTAGGCAAGCGCTGAATGGGTTCACAAGCCCCCAACTCTGCTATAAACACTCCAAATAAACAACAGTTCAGCCGCTGAAGCAACGGCCCGACTCAGTCAAACTGACAAGCCCCAGCAACCACACGGGCAGCCGCATTCTGCACTAATTGCAGTTTCCGCACCCTCTTCAGAGGCAGCCTCATGTAGAGCGCACTGCAGTAATCTAATCTGGATGTCACTAGGGCATGGGTCACTGTGGCCAGGTCTGAGCAACCCAAGCATGGTCGCAACTGGTGAATCATAAGCAAATCATAAATCTGTACATAAGCACATAGGGCTTTGTTGTTGTTGTTTTTTCCTGATAGGCCCTGCAGGGAGAAAGGTTTTTCCCCCAGGATTATATGATGAACCAGACTCCTTAGAAATTCCTTACACACCTGTTCCTTTTATTAACAAGTTCAATGTTGGCAGTCACTGAGAATTTAAAAATGCTGGCAATTGGCGTGCCTAACTGATTCATGGATAACAAGGTGGGCAGTACGATAGTCTAATTTCAGTATTAAAAGAGGTACGTGGCTGAGGGGAGCTGGGCCTCCCTTATCTTCCTCTGCTCTGTCACTTCAGGCATTTCAGAGCCCTGCTCACTTACGCCAAGCTGAAAGGGAAATGTCTGAAATGACATTTGGCAATGTAGGAGATTTGGAAATGCTCACGTAGGCAAGGCAGCAGTTAGGATGCCCCCCCCCCAATTTTGGTGAAAATTAGACCTACTCCTGAATACATGAACAAGACAGACATGTGAGCAACAAACATGGCTTCCCCCACAGCAGCTAGTTTGGCCTTGAGTCTCACAGGCTTCTAAGTGGGGTGACAAAGCAATGTTCAGAATGCTGATTCTCAAGTATTTGGTATCAAATATAAATCTATGTTTTCAGTACTGACTGCTTTTTCTTTTTTTAAAAAAATAAATGTCTATTGAATCAGAGCAGTGAACGGGGTCCGACAATATAAAATCCGAACAAAGGCAGTCTTTGCTAAAAGCAAAACACCAAAAATACTAGCCTTCCTGCTTTCACATTTGAGGTGCCTTTGATTACAATACAAAGAAAAGGATGTGTCTGTGTATGAAACTTAATCAAATATGCAGAACTATTGTGTGGGGTGGGGAGAGATTGGTGTTTTTGGAAACGGTAATTATAGACTTGTCATGTACAGCGGCTCTGTGAAATTGAAAGCCAGCACATACATTCTTTCCCTTCTGACCATTATGGGCGAGCTTACTGTATGTCACAGGAGGAGAAACACTGAATATATGTATCCCACACCCTTCTCCCTCACCAAAGAAATTAATCCAGAAGAAATCCAGAGTTTCACCTATCTTGGTTTGCTTTGCTGAGCCACACACTTGATCTAAGATCAGGTGTGAGGTTTAGGGAGCACACAGGGCCCAATCCTATCTGACTTTCCAGCGCCAATGCAACCATGCCAATGGGGCATGTGTGTCATACTGCAATTGGGGACAGTAATGGAGGGTGCCTCAAGGTAAGGGAATTTTTATTCCTTTATGTCAAGGCTGCATTGCAGCTGCACCAGAGCTGGAAAGTTGGACAGGATTTGGCGCTTAGTTAAGTGCCCAAGACGACTTGCAATATTAATGTTTCTATATGTTAGAGATCCTGTCCCCAAGGGACTCACAATCTTAAAAAAAGTCACTCTCATCTAGCACCCAGGGCCATTGTTGTTAATATGACAACTGTAAGTTTATTTCTAAATAAATAACTGGGAGGAGCATGGTCCACTCTTAAGAAGGCAACAGCAGCAGGAGGTAGGGATGGTGGCTATGGCCTGCTTCCTTCCTTTTCCCCTTTACCACTTCATACAGCCATTGGTGTTAAAATGGTCACCTAGAAGATGTTGCACACTGTTAATATGACTGACGGCGCAATCCTAACCTGGAGTGAGGCTGGCAGTTAGGCCAGCAAAGTTTGGCTGGCACAAGGGCCAATGTAAAGTGTGTTTGGAGCACTCTCGGAGTCAGGGAGGATGGCGTACATCTGTTTGCCGGCCTCTCTGACTCCAAGAGTGGTCCAAACATACTTTACGGTGTCCCTTGTGCCGGTCAAATTTTGCTGGCCTAACTCCAGGTTAGGATTTAGCTCTCAGTGATTGAGTTTTGGTTGCAAAAACTGAGCTGCATGTAAAAACGTCCCATTCTAAGAATGCCATGCAGAAAGAAAATCTCTTTGTGTGTTTCTTTGTGCATGAGGGTTGGCTGCCCCTTTTAAAATGAATGAGAACCCTTCTGTGGACAGAGGCATAGTGTGCCCACTGGATCAGGGCATGGCAATCAAAGCATGTGGACTTATGGATGTGCCACCCCACTCTAGATGTGCCCCCTCAATCTCAGCCCCCACCAGCAGCACCTCCCCAACTGCACCTCCTGTCTAAGAACAGGAGGTGCAGTTTCTAATTCTGCAACAAAAAATAGGTGGAATGCTGCGTGACAGCCCATTTTCTTACTTTGATAAAATGCTTGTTTGGGTAGCTAATCTTTGGAATATTTAATATTTATTTTTCCCAAATAAAGAAGTCATGACAGGTTCATAAAACAGAATACACCCATACAATTTGCAGGGACCTGATGCTGTTGGTGGAATAGAGTTCACAGAGCTGGTTTTAAAAAAAAAAAAATCTGTGCCATTCCATCATCTCTTAGGCCAGGGCTCCAAAGGAAACTGAGGAGAGAGATCCACTTGGAAGAACATGTCAACATGCCCATGTCTTTCTTTACTGAGAAGAGATCAGGAGGCCTGAATTTACAATAAATCCTTTGGTGAACTTTCACAGGTTTCTAATTATCCTCATTTGTCTCAAAGTCTAAACACTGATTTATGCTTTTAATTTGAGAACTTCCCTGAGAGGGTCATATGAGGAGTGGTACAGAAATGCATTAAATAAATAACCTAACGAAGTGACAAGAGCAGCCACTAGGAGATTCTTAGCCTGGCATTTTTCACCTGAGGAACTGAAGGAAAGCATGGCATGTGTGGGTCATATGATCCGGTTACTTCTTCCGGAAGCCAGGGTCACTGTTTGAAATGCAGAAGAGAGCAAAGCAGAAATCTGGTATCAGGAGATCTTCAGTAATACATTTATTTGGTTTACAGCCCAGTCCTAAGCTACCCAGCTCCCATAGGAGCAGCAATAGCCAAATGGCTACCACTGTATCCCACAGGATCTGAGCCAGCTGCCAAGGTGGCTGCCAAGAGGACATTCATCCCCTTCCCCCGGGGAAAACTCTGAGCCCTGCAATGGGACTCCTCCTAGAGCATCTCCAGCAGGTGCCTGTTGAACCTCTGCTTGACGGTCTCCATGTTGATTGTTACAGCTGTTCCATCTCTTTATCTTGTTAACAACCGCGCAATTCAGTTTTGCAAATTCTTTCAGTGATGTTGTATATGAAAGAGGAACTGTAGTGCTGCCAACATTAAACAGCCTCACTGGGCTTAATCATCCTTGTAAAAAACCAGTTTACTAATGTCTTTTTGTTTACATTTACTAGAAAAGGCTAGGTGAATACAAATTGTACATATTAGGCTTCTACACTGCAAAGTTAAAATTTACTTCGCAATTATAAAGCTTTCAAAATATAAGATTTTAAATAAATTACATACTGTGGGATGGCAGCATGCACCAAAAACATTCAGCACAAGCTAATTTTTGAAAATGCCTTTTGATCAGAGGCTTTATTTAAGCCATGAAATGAGCACACAAAGCAATAATAGTAGAATTAAGCTGCCTTTGATCTGTCTCATTCACTGCTCTGAGATAAAGAACTTTAAGGCTTCCACATTAATTTTATCTGTCTTACTGAGGAACGTTTCATTATACCAGTCAATACTAGGCCTCTAATTTGAAAGGGTAACATAATGCTGGCTAATTTCCAATTCCCTTGGACAAGTTTGCACTGTTTGAGCATGTAAAATTATAACTGAACCTGAAATTATGAAATATACCAGTTACATATACAGGTGGCCCTTGTTATCTGTGGAGGTTCCATTCCTAGAACCCCGAAAGATGCCAAAATCCACAAATGTTCAAATCTGTGGATTTGGGCTACCTGGAGCCTCCAATTGTGACTAGAGCTGAGCTCCGGTCTCATCTGGAGGCCTTCTGAGGCCTGCTGAGGTCAAGTGTGACCACCTACGGACCTTCTGCTGGCCTCAGAATGCTACCCAAAGGAGTTTAAGGGCAAATTCTGGTTTTTGCTCTCTATATTTTCATTTTCATTATATATACAGTTGGCCCATGTTATCTGCAGATTCAAGCCCTATGGATCCCAGAATCCACGGTCCCTGAACATGCAGGGCCGACTGACCTGGACCCTGTGGACATGAGGGGAACTGTGATCCCCTCGCCTCCAGAAGCTTTTCTGAGCACCCTGCAGAGGCCACATTCGTTCTGCCCATGGCTTCTGAGGGCCTCTGAATGAGGGTTAGAAAAAAAAAGTGACTTCTGGTGATGTTTACATACCTTTCAACAGTGGTGTCATTCAAATGATTTAGAAACAGGAACTCACTTTTGATTGGCATTTGTCGGGAACCCGGAACCAGCCACGGAGCCCGTTAGGATCCGGAACGCCCGTTCTGGTCCGTTCCCCCTGAATGACATCACTGCCTTTAAAAGGCATTCTGGGAACTGGGAAAGCCCATGCTTCAATTCAAATGCTGACAATGGCAATAACTACTTATCTTCTTTGAAGATTTAGAGATACATACGTGAAGGCTGAACGACAGTGGTATGATTGTCAGCAGTCACTCATGTATGCCTGAAAATGAGGAAATATTTATGTTTTTCATACATGTATTACATCAGGGCCAGCCTTAGGAGTTGAGGAGACCAATGCAACACATTTTTGTGGGGTCTCTCACTCCCGCAGGGGCTCCCTATTCACCAGAATGAGCAGCAGCAGCGAGGTACGCAGCAGTGGTGTAACTGCAACTACTTCGGGGGTAGGGGAATTTCTAGCCAATCGGACCTGCAGGCAGGAGGAAATGCTCCACTTGCCATGCTCTCCTTGCGACACGTTGGCATAGAAGTTTTCATGCCAAAGCATCAGCTACAAAGAGAGGTGCCAGCTGCGGGTACTCTGCTTGCTGCTCCAGTGGAGGGCCCCTCCAGGCACGGGTCACAATTTGGCCACTCAGGCTACTAGCCCTGTATGACATTGATCTGGAATTGCCAGTATGTCTACAAGTGGACATTCACTGTAACATAGACGTCAACAAACCTGCTGGGTATTAGCAGCAAGTCATTTTGTTGTCCCTAGAGGCTGTGCAGCCAATAGAGCCATGTGCAAAAAGTGCTGCTGAACTTGTCCTGCGGGCTGCAGTTAGGTAAAGAACCTCAGGCTAAGAGCAACCTGGAAAGCAAACGTTTCATAAGCCACTGTGCTGAATGGTCACCTATTAAGAGCACAGAACCAGAAAAGGGTGTCAAATACACTAATACGGTCAGATGGGGTGACATCAAACATACCAATTCATTGATTATTCCTTAATTATTTCATTGATTTGTATGCCACTGGGAATTTTTAAAATGTTGCAGACAGGAAGTAAAAAAGGATCCTGCTCAGCCAAGGACCAGTTAGCCTTAGCTCCATGCCCCCTGGAAGACCACTAGCTAAACATGAAGACAACATCCAGGTATGGTGGGTTGTCTTCATGCTTTGCCTGACAAACGTCCTAATGAAAACAGGTAATGACTACGAAAATAGGGTTAAAGTTAAATATACAGTTCTGGAGATGTGTTTTGTTTGGCACTCACAAAACCTCTCTTTGCTAGTGAGTCTTCAGGCTGGCAAAGCAATTGTAAAGAGACAGAATAAAAGTCGAGACAGACCTATACTACACCCAAGACACTCCCTGTGGGTTAGGACTGAAGTGATTTCATCATGCAGTATTGGAAAGTACCTTTTGTGTTAGCGTATCTTTGTGGATAATAAGTAGCTTTCAGATGGAAAGGACTCTCCTGTCCGATAGGGACGGTAGTGGGTTCTCCCCCCTCAATATTTAAAGGACACTAACTTCCCATTTCTTGCAGTCATTCACACATTCCTGCAGGTGGCACACCGGCTGAAGCTCTGAGTTGGGAAGTCCCTGATCCAAAACAAGGTGCAGCTTCAAAGATAATACTTGCTACATGAAACAGAACAGGTATTTTCTACAGCAATGTCATTCATTCATTTAAAGGCTGCATAACCTGCTCTTCAGGCAGCTGCCTCCCACAGCAGCTAATGAATGAAATTTGGAAATCACCCCTGAGAGTTCACACAAACACCAATAAACACCATCTTAGGAATCCTGAATAGACCCCATTTCTCTGAGACATGTGCACACTGGTGTTTAAAGATTTGGAACACTCATGTGTGATGTCTACATGATATATGTTTCTGGTATGAAATATGGTTGGAACAGTGGTCTGATTCTCTGCAGTTGTCCCAGGTGACCTAAAGCAAGGCATCACCTGTCAGTCGCAGCCACGTCTGCAATACTGGCATAGTAATACAGAGGTACCTTAAAGGGACATAAGAATTACAAACTAAAAGTATGAATCATCTAAAACACTACACAAATGCAAAGTATTACTGTGGATATGCATTTGCCTGTAATATGCGACAGCCAATCTGGGAGGAAAGATTGGCTACAATGTCTTAACCAGTGGTGTCATGATTTAGGAACAGGAACTCACTTTTGATGGGCACTTGTCGGGAACCCGGAACCAGCCACGGAGCCCATTAGGATCCAGAACACCTGTTCTGATCCGTTCCCCCTGAATGACATCACTGCCTTCACCCCCCTAGGAATCCAGAGTCGCTCCCTTTAACCCTCTGAGTGCCGGCCAACCAAGAAGAAAAGCTCTTTGCAGAGGAATTGGGAGGGGGGAGGGGGGAGAGTGAAGTGGGCGGAGTCAGCCCTAATTTTAACTAGTGGAACTGAGTTCCCCCGCGTTCCCCCTGCATGACATCACTGGTCTTAACGCTTTAACTTTTAAATGCATGCACTTGCAAATCTCTTCTGCCAATCTATAAAATGGTTACTTTGCTACCCAAAGGATTCCTCATAGGTTTCCTCACACAGAACTTAGAGCAGGTGATGTTTATTGGCAGTGTGTTCCTGTTTCACACATTTGTATTTCATGGTCCTATTTCACACTAGTATGCAAAACGGGATCACTGAACTTGTTAAGCTTTATCCATCATTTGCCGTTTCAAGAGATAATTTTGTGTTTAGCATCTATTCAAACATAATTCTAATTAGGATTTACTAAATACTATTCAGAGGTGATTTTCAAGTGGTAAGTAGGAATCTCTTGATGAGACAGGCTTATACTTCTAGCATTGTATAGAGCAAATGGCTGCTGAACTATGTGAAGTACGCTCAATCTACTGGTTAATAGGGGCTCTGAAATGTGAGCGCACATTCTCAAAATCAAGCTGAAATACACTCTTATCAAAATGACAGAAAATAACCTTCCCCCCAGTGGTGGGATTCAAATCACAACCGGTTCTATGACATCATAGCAGGAGCCAAAAAGAACCCCAAAGCCAGCTGAGGTAAGCGAGTGGGTGGGGCCTGGCCATTTAACAACCGGTTCTACAGAACCTAGGCAAACCCCCTGAATCCCACCACTGCTTCCCCCCCCCTCTACTGTATCATGCAGGTGTGCCAAAACAGGCAATGTTGTTTGTTATGGTAGTGGGGGCGGGCAATCTGAAAGAGAGGCAAGGGCAAATATTTTCCCTTACTCTTTCACAAGCCACTCTAGTGCCTATGACTCTTCTTGGACCTGCACCAGCTACTCAGCTGTATATAGCTGACAGAAGCCCGAGGAAAGAAAGGAGCATGTCGGGAGGACCCAGAGGACACTAACATCCTGGCACACATTGTTGGTGCTGGGACACACTCCCTTTGGCCCCAACATGCCTCCTGCACTCCCACAATCTGCGCAGGAATGCCCCTCCCCGCTCACTGACCCCAATAGTTCTACCTTAGAGAGCAATCCTAAACTGGAGTTAAAAGGTAAAGGTTTCTCCACGACCGAATGGTCTAGTCGTGATTGACTGTAGGGGGTGTTCATCTCCGTTTCAAAGCCTGTAGAGCTAGTGTTTTGTCCAAGGACAAGCTTCCGTGGTCATGTGGCCGGCATGACTCTACGCCATAGCGCAGGGAACGCCGTTAGTTTCCTACCAAAGTGGCACCTATTTATCTACTTGCATTTAGGTGCTTTTGAACTGCTAGGTTGGCAGGAGCTGGGACAAGCAACGGGAGCTCACTCCATCGCGCAGTCTTGAACTCCCAACCTTCCGGTTGGAAAGCCCAGCAGCAGCAGTTTAACCCACTGCGCCACCACGTCCCTCCCAAGTCTCAGAGTCAGGGAGGATGGTTCACGTCTGTGAGACCCCAAGAGTGGTCCAAACAAACTTTACGGTGGCCCTTGTGCTGGCCAAACTTTGCTGGCTTAGTTTATGACGGCCTAACTCAGTTTAGGATTGTGCCCTTAGTGGGGTAAATTTCAAACTGTCCTACATTTCAAGACAGAAAGGGGGTGCCAGCATCAAAAGGGGTTGTGTACTTTGAAATGCATTGCATCCTATTTGTGAAATTTATGACAGCTCTTAAAGCTGTCCGGTCCAGCCATTTGTTGCAGGCTGAGTTGTAACTAACAAAAAGCGGTAGAAATTAAAGTCTGAGCCTCCTTCCCCAAAGCCTTCTAATCCAACACCCAAAATAAATTATTCAGATCAACACAGTTGATATTTTACATAAAGGTGATTCGGTTTCATGCTTTATTCTGCATTCTAATAATGCAGTGGAGGGCAGAGAATTATGATTAAATGAGGAACAGCAGGAATATGTGTATTGGGAAACATGACTAGAGTGATAAATAGCTATGGAAAGCTCTTTGTCCCACTTGGTTTTGGAATATATTACATTAATGCTCACAATCCAAGGATTTGTAAGCATACTGCCATTAACATGTGTGTGTTAACTGCAAGTGTGTGCGATCCCATTTGCTTAAACAGAACTCTGTTCCTGTATCTCATTAGCTCACAGAGAATCCTCTCCATTGAAAGATGAAACCCACACACTCCGGTTCTTTGTATGTGTACTTTATATGTGTATACACACACCTCATATGGCCATATATTGGCAGGGAAGCACCACGCTTGCAACAGATTGCTGAAATGATGTGACGGCCTGGACATTTTCAAATTTTCAAAACGAAGATGATGAGAAACCATCATTTAAAATAAATGAATTATTATGTTCTCAGGAATGCCAATTAGACAATGTAAAAATACAACAAAATGGTGACTGCTGGATTCTGAGTCCACTGGGATGGTCCGCTGGAAGTCTCCTTGGGGAAAGGGAGCATTTGCTTCCTTACCATGGAGAGACTGCAGCCAGCAGCAGTGGGTCTCCTTGGCAATGCACCCACATTTGAATGGGTACAGAGTCAAGGATCCCCATGTCAGGCCTCCTGGCTCAGGAGGTAGGATATGGTATGGCTCAGGGTTGTTGATGTCTCCACCCACTCCTGGGGCTGATTCTCCCCTCCCTTGGCTCCAAGGAATCCAACTGGTCACCACCGACTGTGCCATCTGGTCCCCATTGTGGTTCTGAGCCCCAGCACTGGCACTCCATACTTCCCAGGTGCAGTAAACATGCTTTATGGCACACTTACAACACCCATAGCCAGCAGTATGCTTGTACTGCTGGTGCTAAAAGGCTCAGGATTGGGCCCTCATTGGTGGTCATTCCAAAATATGCCATTCTTCTGAATGTGAGAATTTTTTTTAAGTAGCTTTAAAACAACAGAACTGATGATCCAATGTGGTTGCAAGCAAGACTCCAGTCCTTTAACTGAAACAAAAGATATATCATGGAGCTGAAATTATTGAGCTGATCTTTGTAAATACTTTCTGAGTACAGTCAATCCACTAGGATTAGGTTTCTGGAAATCTTCGCAGATAGCAAATTTGCAGACGACGATTCATTGATCCTATGTGATTATTGGGGTTAGGTGCAAGTTATACCTTATCTGCTATCAAAAGAAGCCAGCAGAGATCCTCAGGGAGCCACGAGAGTGCAGCAGGTAGTGCCAAAAGATATCTGAATGCTGCAGAGACTTTCCAGAGGCTGCAGAATTCTTCAGAATGGTACCTGCAACTAGCATGGACCCTTTAAACCTGGCTGATGGATGCTTCTGCTGGTCATTTTAAAGGAGCCAGTGCTGGCTGCAGGTGCCATTCTGAAGAACCCTGCAGCCTTTGGAAGATCTCTGCATATAATAGTGGATAATGAGGACAGAGGCGCAGGTAACAAGGAAAGTAGCACTTCCGGCCCTCAAAAATAAGCGAGGTCACGTATAAAGAGGATTGACTGTACTTTCACTTTCACTGCAGGCACAGCTTTGCATCCATGGCCCTTTCACTACTTTTAATTGCTGTTTGACTGTGGTATGTGTTTAATGTTTTTAAATTGTTGAAAACTGCTTTGGGGCATTATTTTGAGGAAAGAGTAAATAAATAAATAAATAAATAAATGCAAGGCCTTTTTTTTCTATCAGTAACATTCTTCTCTACAGAGTTGCCAAATTGGATTGGCTATGAAGAACCGTCAGCCTACTGATCCCTGCTTGCATAGGATCACACAGTCAGTGACTACTAGAACAAAGAATAAGAGTCCCAGTAGCCATTCTTTTGTTTTCCCGTCTGCAGCAGCCTTGATCCCTCTTTGTATTCCTCACCAAGGTGCTCTTTTTGTATACAAAAAGCCCGTCCCTCAACGTTTAGCATAAAGGAAACACAACAACGAACTACTGTATAATGTTGAATGAACTGAGGTGCAGCCAGAACTGACCAAACTTGAATTGGTACACAAAATGTTCACAAAAAACCACTGCTTAGGATAAAATAACTGAAATGAGGGGAAAAAAATACTTTCCCCAAAAGATTAGCACTGTATTTAATTCAAATGCTGTACCAGAGATCACACGCAATTCTGTCTGTATGAAATAATAGGGCAGCTAATTATGAACCATTTCTAAAGAACACCCATTTTCAGGTCTAGTTATTGTGATTTTGCTTGGCACGTGATTTTGTTTCTGGCACAACTAAACTGAGTCACCATCTTACAGTTCTATGCAACCATTTATTGTCAGGGTAACCTGCTATAAAAACAACTGTACAGACATGTTACAGTGACAAATGAAATGGCTTAACACGACACTAGTTTTAACGATTTTGAAACAGTGCTGTGTTAGTACTTATTACTACTAATAGAGCTACTATTAAATTAAATCTTCTAAATCCCTCTAAGGGAGGAAGGAATTAGTCAGATATTGAAAATAATTATGTTAAAACTCATTAGTAGAGCTATTGCAATCAAACACTATTGTCCTAATTAATCCTAAAGAATCTGAGCTGAAATGAGTGTCTGGGCTATGGAATTTACAAACAGAATTCCTTGAGATCTAGAAGTATGACAAATTATTGTTCCATTCCTGATCATACTTAGTTGCGCAATTGCCCTAAACTACTATACTGCTGTGACAATTTAGTGCAGAATACAATGAAAAACCACACTGAAATATCTTTATTCTATAAAACATTATCACCAAATAGCCAGAAATGAAAACACAACTACCTTATGTAACAAAAAGAAGATTTTCTTAACTCAAAACTGACCAATGAGACTAATTGTTCTGAGAGCCAATGAGTTGTTGCTGTGACACAGCAGGGAACCAGTAACATGTTAGTACGTATAATTCAGCTGTCATGTCCATGTATCGGACTAATACTAGAACTATCATTCAGTTGTGTGAGTGCAATCAAGTTGGCCACTGGTTTTTTGTTTACTGATTTGTTGGGTGACGTGTACTGCTATTTATTAAAATAAATGATGGGGGGGGGGTTACACCAACCCTCGTATGCCATTGTGCATATGGTATGTAATTTATTCTGTATGGTCTGGTACAGGAGAAGGTTTATCATGGGGGTGATGCAATGAGCTCTCACACAGGGCGAAGCAAACCCTAGTGATGCCACTGCAAAATGCCCATTTATTTTAATTGGATAAACGTGGGATTCTCACAAGTGAGACTCACTGAAGTGAATGGATGTTGAAGGTTCATACAGTCTTACCATGAGTGGTGAGCATGATAATAGCTGCAACTCTACTGAAACCAGTAACTGGTATCTATTCCCATCCCAAATTCCGTTGCAGTCACTTTGAGCAGGTTATTATCACTATCATTTTTGCCTTAAATGCCCTAGGCAAATGATGTATGTGACTTGAATTAGGCTGGGATTGCTGGAGGTCTCTCTGTTAATGTTAGTAGGAATGGGAGGTTCTTATTTTCAGAGGAGAATGCCAGGTTTGGGTTTTTTTGCAACAGTAATGAACTGAAGCAGGACAAGTCTAGCGTTACCTAGGCTTACCTCAGGGTTATTGAGACAGCAACAAAACTAGCCAAACTTGTCTAGTTTTCCCATGCTGCTGCAATTCATTTGGCAGGATGCTAAAAGAACGTCAGCATCAAGGAGGAGTCTGGCTTCACTGTTGCCTTCTGTGTTACAATACATGCTTGCGTTCATGGCAGCACTGATTGCAAAATAGTGTTCTCTCCCATTTATTTCACAGCAAGAAGCACTCCATGCCAATGTTAAATTTGACAAAATTCAAACTTGGATATCGGAGTAGATGGGAACCTGAACTGAGGTGACTTTGCAGAGCTGTGGTCTTCAGATGGTTTTCTAGGAAATCCACAACAGCTGCAAATTCCAAGTCTGTGCAACTTTAGGGAAAGACATGCTTTTTACATTCATTTCAAATTCTCTCTATTTAATTGTATTATGTATTTTAAAACATTCTTTACAGGCTGTGAAGAACAAGTTAAAAATCACTGGCTTAGGTCCCACTCAATTTTGTTAGGCCGAAAGCCATTTTGAAGCAGCTGTGGAAAAAGAGCTTGTTAGCAGGCTGAGACCAACTTCTTAACAGGATCCTTGCGGCAGCAGGGCTAAGACGTAACAGGCTAGTACCAAGATCTCACTAACTGGAGTAATAATTTGCAGCTGTGAATCTCTAGCTGGGAGAAGTCAGAGTTAGTATTGGCAGTTACACCAGCTGGTGAGGATATTTGCCAGAAGCTTTCCTGGGCTCAGATCTCTGATTGGACAAGCACTAAGTTAAGTTAAACTTAAGTTAAATTTAAAAAAGGCCTGGTGTTGGGAGCAGGTGAGTTGCCATTCCATTCCGGGTGTCTGGTTGTACAATCTGTTTTCTTTATATGTGAATTTGCTATCTGCAAGGAGCAGAACTACCTCTTATTTGTGACACTGATCTCATTATTTGCAGATACTGTACTGGTGCACTCGGGGTGAGAACCTTGGTGCAGATACAGGTTGCAGGGGGAGGAGGAGAAGAGTGGCCTCCTTGCAAACAGAAGGCATAACCAGTGCTATGCAGGGGCAAGAGGAAAAGGCACCTATACCCTGCGTATATGGCCAATGGGAGAGGGGATTGGGGTAACTGCTGAACCTTCACAACGCTGGTGATGATGCAAGGCTGATTATGAGAGGTCCCTGGAAGGCTACCTGCTCTGCGGTTGGGGCAAGCAAGAGACAGATTAGATAGAGATGGAGGAAGGGTGAAGGAACACCCTCCTCACTGCTGAACTCTGATACGCTGTTATAGGGCCAGTAACTTTCAATGAATTGAGGATTAGCCAACGTGGAGGAGGAACCATCAGATGGAGGTGTTGATAAGCCCTCACTATTTATTTTTTAACTGTTTTTAAATTGTTTGTGTTTTTTAATCTTGATTGTTTATTGTTTAATACTGTTTTTAACTGTTTTTAATGTTAACTGTTATACTTTATTTTTATCCTTTTTAATATTGTAAGCCGCCTTGGACATCTGCCTTGGCAGAGGAAAGGTGGGGTAGAAATTTCTTAAATAAATAAATAAATAAATAAATATTGCCCAGCCCAATGGACTTCAAGGTCAGGCTCAGCTTCATAGAGTGAAGAGGGTCCCCTGAGACCTAACCCCATTTTCCTCCTAGGCTCAATTATTCAGTATCTGCTAATTTGGTGTCCACTAGATTTTCCAGGAACCAAACCCTAGCTCAGGGGTCTCCAAACTTCTCGAAAATCTTGAAAATATATGATGTGGCCCTCACACAGAAAGGTCTGGAGACCCCTGCCCTAGGTTGATGAGAACCGACTGTGGGCTCAATCCTATTCTGGTGCCAGTGCAGCTGCACTGCAGCCCCAACGTAAGTGAACAAATGTCCCTTACCTTGAGGCCTCCATGACTGTTCCCCCACCAAAGAATGCAGCACACACCACATTGGGACGGCTACACCAGGGCTGGGAAGTTGAATAGGATTTGGCCCTGGATCTGCTATTGTTTGACAGGGAGAAGAGCTACCCTTGGCTTATGCTCAAGAGTTGAAGGACCCAGGTGAGCATTAGGAACAAGTAAGCTTAAGAGCTTAGTTTTCTTGTTTTACCTGTGTGTGTGTGTGTGGGTGGGTGTTATTATTCTCTCAAGTACTTAAAGGCTTTTAAGTAATTTGTAACCATATTTCTATTCTTTAAACAAACAATTTATTACAGAATTGTGTTGGTGTTACAAAGGAATTGACAGCCCAATCCTAACTTGTGCTGGAACAGGCAGACCAAGTGTGTCCTAACCACATTTTGATGCATCCACATATTTAATTAGACTAGTGGTTCCCAAACTGTGAGTCGGGACACACCAGTGGGACCCAAGTCAACTTCAGGAGGGTTGTAAATAACTCATCTTATTGCTGCATTCTCAGGAAAGCAGCAGGTTCTGGCATCACAATGATGGCACTTCTGGCCATGACATCACTTCTGGTAGGTCCTGGACAGATTGATATTCTAAAAAGTGGGTCCCAGTGCTAAAACGTTTGAGAACCACTGAATTCGACGCATTCATTTCATTCAACACTTATTGTATATGGCCTGAGTGAAAACAGCCTCAACTAATTATCTGTCAAAAAATTATTTTCTACCTTCACCATCTTGTTCATAGACAGGAGATCTGACTTGGTTTTTTAAGAGGTTTTGGGCATATGAAAGGTTTTACCTGTGTGTGTGGGGGGGGAATCTGAAATTCCCCCATAATCTCCTATTATACAGTATTGATCTACAAGTGTATGAATACGTAACAGCATAGTTCTAGTGTGTTCAATGGCTGCTATTCCATACGTATTAAACTGAAAGCAGGTTCCACTGATACAATGTGACTCAGGGCACTATCCTAACCAACTTTCCAGCACTAGGGTAAAGGCAATGCAGCTCCGAGGTAAAAACTGCCAACAGAGTTTTTAATAACAGCTGTAGTGTAGTATTTGCTATATAAAGAAATATTTAAAATATTTTTTTTTAAAATATCATGACCATTGTGTGTTTCAGCAAGCTCTCTGCTTATTTGATAGGAAATGTCAATGTTAAATAAAGGTCAGTAAATATGATTTGAAGAAAGTCAATTTGTAAATATCAGACACACCTTGTATTCTACCACTTCACCTCATTCAATGTTTCACAAGGTTTATCCTTCAAGTACCAAAAGGCTCCAACTTGGAAAGGAATATAATATGGTTTACACACATAAAATTGACAGGGCAGAAGCCTCTTCTGCTGTTGTAAATCCACTAAATAGGATTGGGTTGTAAAGTACATTAGCTGCCTCCTGTTCCCTAATTAGCTGTTTTATTAATCAATTAATGTAAGAGGACTTTGACGAAATCTGAAGTAAACATAAACAATTTTCATTGGTCCCCTAAGTATCTCCACATGATATAGTTCTCATAGGTCAGTGATGGCAAACCTTTTGGATTTCTCCTGTCAAAAATGCCTAACTTGACTCTGCTGGTGTGTCACTCCCCCCACTCCCAACAAACGAAAAACTAATTTTTACATATTCATTTATTTAAAAAAATACAGTCCAATCATGTGTGGGGCCATGCATTATATCAAGAAATACCAAATCATTACAAAAAATCAGATCATTACATCATTACAAAAAATCCTCAGTTGTTGTTGGCTGTTGTGAAATGTTGGTGTGTCACCCAAAACACACGTCATAGGTTCACCATTACTGTCATAGGTCAATGCCAGGAGTGACGAACACAAGGCCCTGGCAGAAGCTCCTTCTCTGGCCCTAGTGATAATTGGACTCTGTCAATTATCAGGCCATTATCTACTCTCAGCTTCTAGTTGTATGATAGTTGAGACATGATAGTTGTAATAGGAATGCAGAAAGAAATCACTTGCTCTTGTCTTATTTCTTTCTATTGTTCTCTAAGCCAGGCAATGTGTGCAGATCACTGACAGAAGTGATGCTTGGTAGCCAGACATGAGTGCAGATCACTGATGGAAGTTATATAGGCATGTATGTTTCAGTTTGCTCCATCTCCTAAAAAATATTGTGGGAAAAGGTATAAAGAACCATGTACTTTGTATGGAAGTACAAAGAAGGGCTACCAAAATGATCAGGGTTTGTTTGTTTTTGGCCTGGAGCCAAAAACGGGAGGGAGAGGAAATTACACATAATTTGGCCTAGGAAACAGAGAGAACCTCAAAAGATAATGCAATAATATCTTTATTAGTATTACCCAGAAAGACATGATATCTTAAGGAAGTTTAAGGATAAATTCCTACTCTCAGCTTCAATCTATGGCATGTTCTGAAATTTATGATAACAGATTTTGATTCAGAGTCAGGAAGCCAAATCCTGAGCCCGGCAGCACCGATGCCAAAATGGTGACCGCTGGATCCTGGCCTTGCCGGGTTACACGCTGGAGTTCTCCTCAGGGGCTGTAGCTCTCTGCAGCCAGCTGCAATGGGTCTCCTGGCCTCTGCTCTTGCACCTGAAAGTAGGCCAGTATTGACAGGTATAGGGTATCAAGTGAATACTAACAGAATTCTAGGAAAACATGCAATCCACTTTCAGAACAGAGTAAGTCATAAAATGAAGTAACTTTATATTACCAGGTAATAAACCACATATCAGTATGAAGCAGTTTAAGACCTAGTCAATACAATGCAAGACATCAAAAGATGCAAACAGACAATCAGGAACTTCCCAGATAAAAGAAAGAAGCCTCCAGTGGCATAGCTAAGGGTCCGAGCCTCAAAACGCAGGTAATTCCTTTAAGTAGCAGAAAATGAGCAATTTGGGAGATGTGACAACTGTTTCTTCCTGAGATAACTGAGACTGATAAGATAACTGATAGGGTAAGTAGGGATAAAAATTCAGAAGATTTTTATTAAAAGGCTGAAAAATATAAAAAAAAGAAAATATACTAAGATTTTTTTTTTAAAGAAAAAGACATGATAATTCAACAGGAGCAGAAAATAATGGGATGGCAAAGGTTGGCAAGGATACTAAAATGTAAGTGGCAAATAAAACAGAAGTTGGAAAATAGGGCAAAATGGAGGAAAATCAGGAATTTTCATAACAGTGCCAATTCTGACTTTGGCTTGTGTTTGTCAATTTCAAGAGCCTACCTCAGACCTCCTTCAAGAGGTCAAGTACTTGTAATTCAAAACAGCAGATAGACCTGGTCTGCACCCTCAAGTTGCCCTGGGGGAAGCCAGATCTACCCACCATTCGAAAAGATAGGTATGCTGGCATTCCGTTATGGTGAGCACCTAAGGTTGTTGGATTTCTTTGCCTTTAAGCTCAAGTATCTACTGTAGGCTTGCCTTTTTGTTCCATTATATTTCTTTCAATAAATCTTTTTGTATTTTTAAGGAATTACCTGTCTCATTATAAGACCTGCCCTGCTAACTCCTACACTCCTATAGACTATTCTTGGCAAAATGCTTGGCTTGGTGTATGTATCTGAGCAGAGAATCAGCAGTCATGCTGAAACATTGTAACGACTGCCAGGGCATATTGCTATGGTGCAGAGGCTCCCCCTCCTCTTTGGAGCCATTCCCAGTGGCTAGAACAAAACAGAGGCTACATTGGCTCTGAAGAGGAGGGGGAGTGGCTGCTTGCAAACCTTAGTGCTGTGATCCCCCTCTTTGTATGCCTCTGCTAAGATGTACTTAGTCTTCCCTTGATGAATCCAAAAGTATCTGTGAAACACAACACACAAGGTGTTTGGCTTCCCAATACCACACCTTTTGAGCCAGGGAACCCATGTGTGGAGGAAAAAACTCAGGTAGCCAGCATTGACGGTTGCTATGTGTGCCAACCCACCCTCACAAGCTCATGCTTAAATAAAATGTCAACATTTAGGTGTCTTTATCCAGGTATCACTATGTTATTG
>JAJKFI010000012.1:16039358-16061658 GCA_029204185.1 Lerista edwardsae | reverse complement strand
GCTCCATTAGCATGGTTGCACTGGAACGTTGGATAGGATTGGGCCCTCAGGGTGGTTCTGGACATTTAGATAGGAAGTTTTTATCTCAATTCGGAACTTGGACACAATCTGTTTCACCATTTAATCTTCCTCCTAGAAATGTGGGCAAAAAATCTTTAAGTTTTAAAGTGAGATTTGCGGGAAACATAATTCCAATTGAAACATAATTAAGCATGGCAGTAATCCCCAGAAAGCTCATATCTTCATTGTTATTCTCATAGAAATTAAATAATTTCTTATTCATTAAAAAAGCAACAGCTATATTCCAGATGTGATTTCATAAGAACACTAGAACAGGCCAAGAGCCCATCTAGTTCAGCTTCCTGAATCTTTCAGTGGCCCACCAGATGCCTCAAGGAGCACACAAGACAACAAGATGCCTGCATCCTGTTGCCACTCCCTTGCATCTGGCTCCCCTTCGTCATTTCTGTGTACTTGCCCCAAGATATCTGATTCAGCAGGTCATATATAAATTTTTAACATTGCCCCATTTCTCAATAAATTTGAAAGATGTAATAGTAGCAAAGCATATAAATCCTTCATGCTAACTTGCATCTGCTGCCGCTTCTAAGATTTATTAGTACATAACAGCTGATTTTTTAATGCTGCCTTTCCCCTCCCAATTGGAAGGTGCTGAGCATTTTTGCGGCATACTTTCAAAAGTAACTGCTCTGTGTGTGTGAGTGAGTGTGAGTGAGTGAGTGAGAGAGAGCGCCACAGGGCAACTGGTACTTCTCTGAGAGCACTTCAGGTCAAAAACGCACCAGCCTGTAGAGGTGGCAACTCTTCACCTTGTTGACTTTTCGTCCTTTTCCCCTTGCCTTTCTTCTCACAAGGCAGCTGGTGTTTGTCAAGGGGGAGGGACAGCTGTCTGCTTTTCAAGGCACCAGCAGGTGGAGGTGTACCTTATTCAACACTCCTATCAAAACATCTATTCCATGACACACCTACCTCATAAAATATAACAACCGGACATGATAATCTGTTTGTTATTCTGTTCCTCTCTGGGTTACTTATACACCATATGCTAATTATAATAAATGGAGTATACAGGCCACAGAATAATACACAATCTAGATACCATACAGGAGACAATCATTATCTTTGTAAGAGACCGGTTTAAACTCTACAACCCCAATATGGAGATCACCTAAAAATGCTTCTGCATGATGACAAATGACATTGGAGAGCTCCTCCCATGTGCCTGGACCCAATCACGGGCTGCATCTCCACAGCAGTACCACATGTAAATAGTGGCAGATGGAACTAGTATAAAGTTGTTGCACGCAGCGGGGCTTATACAGTGGTGTTATTCAGGGGGTTCTCCCAGGTTCTATAGAACCGGTTGTTAAACGGCCGGGCCCTGCCCACTTGCTTACCTCAGCTGGCTTTGGGGTTTTTTTTGCTCCGGCTATGACGTCATAGAACCGGTTGTTAATTTATTTGAATACCACCACTGGGCTTATATATATTGGCTGTGATGCATGCTAATTCATAACTCAGCTTCAGGCAAGGGGAGGAGGGACCTGTAAAATGTTTGGAATTTCATAGAAACATGTCTGGGCTTAGGTAATGTTTGAAAATGGTGGTGTTTTTTTTTTTTTTTTTTTGCAGATTTTGTGATCTGAAAGGCAGAAAGCAGTATTATGTGTTCCTATTATAAGTTCTCATTCCACATTTTCATTTTTACTAAGTCTGAATGCTTTAAAAGTGTACTAGGTCAGTGATATAGGTGATATCATGTCAGCAGATGCAGTATTATTTCTAATTGGAAAAGTGACCTATTTTAATTTCTGGAAAATTTGATAAAACACCA
Source organism: Lerista edwardsae (assembly GCA_029204185.1). Classification (NCBI taxonomy): domain Eukaryota; kingdom Metazoa; phylum Chordata; class Lepidosauria; order Squamata; family Scincidae; genus Lerista; species Lerista edwardsae. The sequence goes on along the minus strand of JAJKFI010000012.1, from coordinate 16,059,803 downwards.
AAATGTGGGTTTTTGTGTTTTTATTCAGATATTTTAACTCCCAAAAGGCAGTGTTTTGTGTTTTTATATGTTTTTAACAAAAATAAAACCCTACATATTGGTCCCTATGTCATAGACACAATAGCTAATTAGGTGGTCAAATACTTCTATGATGCAAAGAGAGGCCACCCAAAGACAAGGAAGTAGTAGTTTCTACATCCCCACGGGACTGCCTAGGCATGCAGAAGTACACACAGTTTGGGAATAAGTGCCCTTATTATGGGATATATTCTGGAAGGAGGGTAGGGTTGGGGAGACACATGTTCTCTCTTCAGATGTTTCAAGAAGTACATAGAGAACATTTCTTCCCTACCTCCTTTCCTACTATTTAGGCCCACCACTTCAATGCTATACAGGCCCAAAATACTCTGATTTAGGGTTGGTAATCAGCAACTCTATATAACAGAGTGGGTAAAGACTACAAGGAAATGGAAAACAAAAAGCCCTTTCATTTTATTCCCTCACCCTGCTCAAAACTCTCTGTGTGGCTGAAGGTCCTAATCTAGCTGAAACCCTAAACAGTCCTGGAAGTATATCTCTCTTCAAGGATGGGAATATACTTTTTTGTGGAAGGTCCTACTTCTGTATTATAATGGGGAAAGTCAAAGTATGGGAGGAATAATTGCCTTCTGTGATGCATGCTATTTCATAGCTCAGCTTCAGGCAAGGGTAGGAGGGAACTGTAAAATGTTTGGAATTTAGTAGAAACATGTCTGGGCTTAGCTAATGTACACACAAGGAGGAAGATAAAAATTAGGAGAGCCAACCAAAACCAATTATGCTGCCTGTGACGTCAAAGGAAAAAAAAAACCTACGGTAATGTAGCATTAAAATAACAAAAAATTCACCTCCACTAAGGCTGCTATGTTATGCATATTTATCTGAGAGAAAATATGACTGAACTCAGTGGAACTTACTTCTGAATAGACAGGATTGCTCTGTAAAATAATCAAAACACCTAAAAAAAAATTGCCATCTCAGCACCTGTTGAACAAGAAGATATTATGAAAGTTATACAGCCTATAGGCATTTTAAAATATAAAGTAGGTTTCACAATCCTGAAACTTAAAACAAGTTCGTTTGTATCACAAACTTCAGGCTATTTTAAGTGCAAAAAACCCACACAAATGCAAAAGGCCTTTGCCATGTCCTGCTAGCATAAAATGATAAGAATGACACTGAATTCCAAACCAATCATCTCATATGAATGAAAAATATTTTGGCTAGGGCTAGTATACAAAAAATGTATCAGTGAAAGATTATGCTTTATAGCAGCGGTTCCCTAACTGTGGGTTGGGTCACAACCCCATTTTTGGTGGTTCCCATAGCTCTGAGCAGAGCCTCCACAGGTGATGGAAAGATCAGATAACTGATTGATTGATTCAAAAATCAGACAGCTGCTAGCTGCCCTGCAAAGAGCAGAGCTCCTTCAGTTTGCAAGGAGCTGAGCTGCTGTAATTGCAAGCTCCTTGCATGTGTATAGGGAGACAAATAGAGGGGATTACAGTTTATATGGGAGTGAAATCCTATTTGACGTGCCTTTTTCAATTTAATTTCCTTTTCTCTTGGAATATTATTTCTGCTCAAACATGGAGAAGCTGCTATACTAAGCTTTCTTTCTTCCTAGATGCCAATGACTATGAAATAAACTCTGCACTTCTTGGTGGAGAAAATAATCTAATACAATGGTTCTCAAACTTTTTAGTACCAGGACCCACTTTTTAGAATGAGAATCTCTCTGGGACCCACCAGAAGTGATGTCACGACTTGTAGTGCCATCATTGTGATGCCAGAACCTGCTGCTTTCCTGAGATGCAACAATAAGTTGCGTTATTTCTCAGCTACTTTCCAATAGCAAAGTGAATCAGAAAGAAAAAAAGCCAATTTACAACATTGTCACAAGCAAAACAATCACACAGCCCTCCCACATTCCAGCATCAATATGGTTGCTCTAGGGGCTTTGCAACCCATCTGAAATTGGCTCGCGACCCACTGGTGGGTCCCAACCCACAGTTTGGGAACCATTGATCTAGTACATTGTTTGCAATGGAATCCCTCTTGCTCTTTTACCTTACTGCCTGACATTATTATTAATGCCAGCAGTGGCAGCAACTTAATACTTAATACGTCATTAAAGTATTTATTTAAAGTAATGAAGTAATAAAGTACTTCATTAAAGTATTAAACTTCATTACTTCATTAAAGTATTAAACTTAATACTTCATTAAAGTATTTTCATTAGTTTACCTGAGAGGACATAAAAACGTGACATGTATAGGGAAAAGAGTTTCACAGAACTTCACTAATGCCCTGAAAGCTAGAGAACACAACATAAAAGCCACTATGACATCACAAACCACCATATATTTATGTCTGTTATTTACTTTCAATAACAGCTATTAAAACATCTTCCACTTTCACCAAAATCCCTCCTGATTCTCATTCAGGAAGGTGTATTATCTAGAAACAAAAGATAAAGGTCTCCTTGGTAACATCATTCATCTAGTATGCTTGTGGCAATTTAACCAAGCCTCTATCCAGGCAGGTTCCCGTAATGATTTCTTTTGAAGTCTGTGGTATCTTTCCATAGAGCATGGTTTCCCAAATAGATCTTTCTACACAGCTGGAGCATTATTTTGATGGTATCATGATTAATTTATTTTCCAGTTTAGGTTAGCATTAAATTCATTAATTATTTAATGTGTCTCTATAAAAATATACAGGTATTTTCTTGATCGTGTTCTCTGAGTTTTGTATTACATATCTGTGCAATATGAAATTCTGCAGATTTAGCAAAGATTTTTAAGCCTTTGTAACATGTTAAAGTATCTTGAGCTTTCTCTTTACCCTCGGACACTATTTTATTATGTCGGTTGCAGTGGCTATTCAGCAATTATTTTATATCATTGAGCAGCACAACCTATGGAACAGCTAAAGCTACACATTTCTAGTAAACAGTGTGGGAGAAAATCACAGTAGAGTTCATAAAAATACGTTGAAAATGTTTTTATAATTCATTATAAAACCATTGTTTGAGATTTATATCCATCTATTTTTCACATGTGGCTTCCTAAAGAAAAAAACATTATTTCAAGATAATGGGAGTGTCTAGGAAGAAATCTATTGAAAAACAGTGTTCCAATAATAAATGGTTATATGACCCACTACGGACAAAGCTATTCTTTTTACTAATGCCCAAACATAATTTATGTGGGCCTGGAATAAACACTTGTAATACATTTTCCTTCTGATTCTTTGCTTGCAGAAGTTACAAGCCCTTGTCAGTTTTTAAAATATGAAGGATTGACTAGTGTCCTTCAGCACCTTTTAGTAATCTTCATTTAAACTCCATATATACCTTACTATCCAATCCAACTGAATCGCTACACCAGCAAAACATGCATTCCACCAGTGTGTGCAGTCGCAGAAACACTGCAAAGCATTTTGTGACAGCGCTTTTAGTCGTCATGACAGCAGGAAGGTCAAAGCCTTCCCACACGTGCTGGCAGTGGGAAGGATACCTGCTGGACCAGGTAAGATCTGCACAGGGGTGAGTTCAGCACAGGGTGGAATGGGGGTGGAACAGGGCAGCAATGGGGCAGTGTGGGTGGATCAGGCCTGGAAGGGGTGGGGTCAGCGGTGCCAGAACCCACCTGTAAAGAGCAAAAGAAGGCTAGGCCATGGTTTGACTCCATTTTGTCAACATGACTCCATTTCATGGGAAAGAGCTGAAGCTGCTAAAATACCAGCTGGTGGTATAGTAATCAGCTCACTTCCTGACATAATCAGGAGTGTAATTTCCTATCTGCTTTGTTTCTGCAGAAAGGTGTGTGGTCATAGCTGGGGTCAGGAAGAGCAAATCTAATCAGAAAGGTTCCATCCAGATAGTGCTGCAATCAGGAAGATTCCGCACAGCTAAGACCCATCATTTAAGTTGTTTATGTAACCTTTTCTGACCATTCTGTGACCTCTGAACGTTCCATCACCCCATCAGGAGTTGGCTGACCTTTATCCTGATTGGATAATTGATTGTGCCAGAGAGGTATAAAGTTACCCAGTTTTGGGGGGTACAGATCAACACACACCATCAAGACCATCAGACCTTCAAGACACCATCAGATCCTCTTCAAAGAAAATCACCAGACCATCAGAACCCTTCAGATCTCTAGATCTACCGCTCACCTTCTCCAAGCCTGTCCAAGATGCCCAGCATGGACCTGCTGCCTGCTTGGACCAAGAAGGAGGTGAACCAGCAAGGCTAGCCATCTTGCATGTACTAGAGCCTAGTCAAGTGATAGGCAGCTAGTTGTTTTCTTATTTTAAGGTGTATTTTAGTCTCTGTTAGTTCTTTTAAGCCTTTCCTAGTTTTGGTAACTGCTTTTTTTCCCCTTAATAAATTACAGTTAATCTATAAAGCTTTTGTTTGTATTTGGAACCAGACTAAATTCAGTTTTGCTGCTTTGGCACACTTACCAAAGTTAAGTTGATAACTTGGGCTAGATCCCTGTAGTTGGGGCTAGTTAAGACTGTGGACTTGTTAAGAGTCTGTTCATTCCTCTGTTTGAGGCTGTAACTCTTAGCTATGGTCCCAAGCTGGTAGCAGAGGCTGTGTGCCTTGTTGCCTTGACTTGGAAGTACTTAACACTCTGATGAATGTTCACACTTCATATGGGCCCTGGTTATAGGGCATGTGAGCCTGTGAATTACACCGCCATATCCTATTCTCCTTCCGAGGACTGATCTGCCAACACTGATCAACTCAGACTTGTGCCAGAGAAATCACTGGTGCAAGTCCAAGTTGATCCATACAGGCGGATCAAGATCGGGAAGGGGATAGGATATGGCAGGCGCTGGTGATTACCCTGACCCTCCCAGGCCCTATCCACCTATCTTGTCCTCTTCCTCCCTCACCCCATTCCAGCCCTTCCTGCCTCCCCCACCATGTGCTGGACTTACCCATTCTAGGGGACCTCCAGACATCTACCAGCCAATCCTGCTAGGAATGGCGCTGTCACAAAGCATTTTATGGCGCTTTTGTGACAGCATCTGTTGACTGAGTGTGTACTCCTCCAGCACACTGGGGGGATAGGAATGGGATATTATTATACTTACGGCACTGATGAGTTAGCAATTACTATACTACTGACCTCCATTTAATAAAATAATGCACTTGGACATACAAAGAAGGATTCTGATCGAAGTGTTTGTCTTGCACATGAGTTACAAACTAAGAACCTTATCACAGAAACTGTTTTTCCAACCACAGGATGATCTGAGCAGTGATTCCTGTGTTTGGACACTTGTGCAAATATGTTGTTTTAATGGTTTAAATAAGGGAACTGCTGACGGACAATCCTAGGAACAGAATGTTACCTACTTATCTGATCACAGGAAATGTCTGGAAAACATTTAGGGTGAAAAAGCATCTCTTGAAAGTGGCCTTGATTCAGGTTAAGCTGGCAATTTTAAGCTGGCAATTTAAGCTGGAATCTGACAATTTCAGTAAAAACGGTAAAAGCTTGGCAGTTGGAAATGCTTGACAGGGTGGTGAATGAATAGCTGCAGTTCACAATGACCAGCAGTTCCCAAAGTCCTATTTGGACGTGAGTGATTTCGGGTGTAGGGCCTGGGCTGTGGGCCCTGGAAATGTTTTTTGTGCACAATTCGGGACTTTCTGCACCATCAGAGACCCACAGAGAGGGCCATACAAGACACAAGTGCAACTTCTAGGTAAGCGCTGAAGCCCCATGATCGCTGTGGCACCATCAGGATGCCTATCGGGACACACCAAACTGGGAATGGCCAGTTTTGGTTCCCAATAGTGGAACTGCTGGTCCATAAACATTAAGCATCTCTACCTTAACCCAGCGGTTCCCAAACTTTGCTCTCTAAGCAGTGCCCAGCTCCCCAAGTGACTGAGGATGACATCATTGCCAGTCACTTGGACCCTCTGGAGGGGAGGGTAGCTGTGCCTGGAGGATTTTCTGAGCCCCACAAAAGTACTGTGCATCTGCCCGCAGCCTTTGCAGGGTTCAGTATTGTCAATTTGGAAAACAAAGCTACTTCTGGTTTCCAGAGGGAAACCGGAGATGTCATTTTAATGCCTTACAAGGCATTCTGAGGCCCGCCTCTAGATAGGAAAAAAGGTAGTTTCTTGCCAAATTGGCCAGTTAGAGCCTAGTGGAGATGGTGGGCCTCTGCAGAGCTCAGAAAAAGAGTCTTCCAGTTTGGGGAAACACAGCTTTGCACCTCCCCAAATGGTGCCTCACAATGCCCTAAGGCAGTGATTTTCAACCTTTTTCATCTCACAGCACCAGTAGCACTGACTTTGTGGATGCCACGGGGCGGAGGGCACCCACAATAATTTTTTTGGACTTAACCCCCCCCCCAATGTCAATCATCCTCATCATGGACATCCCCAGGTGAGGCTGTGGGCAGCATCCCCTAAGAGCCATGTGGAGGGACCATCCCCAATGGAGATGGAATGGCCCTGGCTGGATGAGGGCCCCGATGCCAATCCACCTGCAGAGGAAGCCAAGCAGCGCCCGGCCCTGGCACCTGCTGAGGCTGTGGGACCTTGTCCTGGATCAGCACAGGTGGAAGCAGTGGAGCAGCACCTGGCCCCAGCACCTACTAAGGCCACAGGACCATGCCCTGGACCAGCACAGGAAGAGACAGCAGAGCAGCACCTGGCCACAGGACCATGCCCTGGACTGGCATGGGCAACAGCAACTGTCACCCAGCCAAAGGAAGACAGACGGATGTTACAGAAAAGCCTGCTGCGGGCATGGTCCAGGGGGCTGAGGGGGGGCAATGATGATGGAATAGCTCCATCTTGAGGAGCTTGCAGCCTGGCTCCCGGGCAGCCCAACCACTGCTTGGCATCCTATTGGGCATGTGGGCCCAGATTGAGCAGGCCCATGTGGAGGCCAGGCACATGTAGCAGGCAGCAGCAGATGCAGGCCATGAGGGGAAAATCCATGCGCAGGCAGCTCTGCTGAGGCGTGACTGGACCAATGCTGAGGGGGCACAGGAAGAGAGGACAATGTCCAGGCACGTGGCTGATGTGGTGGTTGCCTTGTGGGAGTTCGTCTTCCTGAGTGCACAGTGGCTGGCGGAAGCAGAGGACGCCCCAGCGTAACTGGAACCGTCCGCCCCATCCTCAGCCCCCCAGCGGCCACATGCAGAGGTGTACCAGGGCGAAACCGTGCCCATGGCATGCAACATCATGACGTCACAACGTCGTGATGTTGAGGGGTGTGGTTTCTCTCCGCTGTGGTGGAGCTCGGGGTCCCTTGGCAGGCAGCCTGCCTTCCCCACTGCACAGGGTAGGCGGATGACCGAGCAACTAGGTCTGCAAAGAGCAGACACCTTCAGTCGCCTTCCACTGTTTCGAGGCCCTCCAATGTCCAGAAGGAGCGGGCAATTGAGAAATAGGAAGGAAGCTCAGCTCCCACTCTCTCTTTTCACACACGCGCGCACACGCACAAACAAACAAACGAGGCAGCCTTTCCCCCTTCGGCTCTTTCTGTTTCCACCCACCATGCAAAATGGCTGGGTGCAAGGCAAAATGTGAGCGAGTAAGCAGAGCTACGAACTCTTTCAAGTTCTCACTTGTTAAGCTGAGATCCCCTGTATCGAGCCCTGCGCCGCCGGGCTGGTTTAAGGGCTTTTTTCCCAAGGTCCCCGTTTCTCTCCACACCTCTGCAAAGTAAACCTCTCAGAAGAAGCCACGCCAGCCAGGCCCACAACTCGGCTCCAGTTTTTTCCTCAGAGGCGGCAAACATTCGTTCCCACCAGCTGCCCCGCTGAAGCGGAGCTCTGCTGCTGCTGCTGCTGCGGAGCTGACACTGGGAAGAAGGCATGTCGTACTTTGCTCGGGAAAGGGCTGGGCCCTCCGGGTTCAAACAGGTTCCTGCTCCGCTTTTTTGGCGGCGGCGGCGGCCGCCGACAGGGTAGGGTTTGATGTGTAACACTTCCCTGACATGCTGGAACTGGTTTCCACGCCCGTCCCTGCCCACAACGCTCCTGAGAGAGGGAAAGAGAAAGACGGGACATACCTGCAAGCGCGGAGCCGTGTTTCAACTTGACGCTCAGCACTTTTCCAATGCAGGCATTTCCCTCTCCGTTCCCATGCTGAGAGCAGTCGCTGAAGGGATTGCCAAACACGGGGACGCTGCAGAGTAAGTGTGGGGTGGGGGGTGGGGTCTTTTCCTGCCTGCCTCTCTCTCTCTCTCTCTCTCTCTTTCAAGTTTGGGGGGGGGGTTCCCCTGAACGGGCAACTGAAAGAGTCCTGCGCCTCGCGAGTAGCCCAGCCTGCTCCCTGTGTGGTGGTTCTTTCACTCCCTTTCCATAAGCCCTCGCGTGTCGCCTCTTTGAAGTCTTTGCTGGCCGCTTCAGTCTGCGCGCGGAAAGTCCAATGGCTCCGTTCTGAGTGCTGTTTGCACCTTGGCATGTGGAAAGAAAGGCCCCCTGGACCGGCTTTGAATGGGTCAGAAAACAAAAGGATCGAGGCCATCAAGTGTAGCGAGGAGAGACAGGTGGGGCTGTGCCTGCTCGCTCTGAGCTCAGCTCCCCCGTAACGGGCACTGCAAGCCGGGGAAGTTATGGTCTTGTAAAAGGAGGGACGCGGTTTTTATAATAATGAGCACCGGGTTATGCCCTGGAAAGTGACTCGATGCGGGCACTCGGCGGGAAAAGTACAGCCCAGCTTAGATTTGAACGGTGGGGAAAGAGGCAACTAGGATCGTTCCTCCTCGGCCAAACCAGAAGGACTGGCTTAATTTGTGTTTGTTTGTACTCAAGCTGGGGAAGGCAACGGGCCTTGTTCATCGTTACTTGAAAGTAAGGCCCATTGTGTTCAGTGAGGCTGACTCCCTCGTAAGCATGTTTAGGATTGCAGCCTTAAACGTGCCTCTGGGTCCTTTAAAGTTTCCCAAAGAAAAAGGAAGGGGCTTGTGAACATGAAGCCTGATCTCAGGCTTTTGCAGGAATAGTTTGAATGGGCTTTTGTTTACAGCTGGAAAAAAAAAAATGTTAAACCCACACTCCTTACACATTTGCTCAAGACTTTGGTCCCAATAAAAGTATTACCACGCTTTGGATTTTTGTTTTTTAATGCCAAAAAGCTTGCAGCAATGTGCATAGTATGTTCCATGTCTCTCTTTGGCCTAAAGAGCAAACGGGATGAAGTGCATTTACTATTAATTATATTCATATGTTATTCCTTCCTCCAGGGATTTCAAGGGAGTGCATGTGGCTCTCTGCTTGCCCCCCCCCCCCCCAATTTAAGCACAACTTCTCTATGAGATGGGTTAGTCTGAGAGACTGTCCCAAGGTTAGTGGATAGGCTTAGTGGCTAGAGTGGCAGGATAGGATTAGGAAGTTAAAGCCACTATAGCCACTATACCAAGCTGCCTAATGCATATAGTTCCCCTTAGTGGTTTTCTTCCAGGCAGGTTTATCATGTACTGGTGCCTAACCAATGTTTAAAAAAAAATTATTGGAAAGACTGTGGGTAAGGAAGGGATTAATGTGGTGGGAAGGCTTCAGAGCTGCTCATACATGTTATTTGCTCTTAAAATAGGACCCAACCCTCAGTTCTGGGTTTATTATAGTACCCACACAAAGGCTTTCATAATTAAAGCTCACATGATTCATTAACTAAAGCTTCCTTGCTTGATTTCTCAAAGTTGTTGTTTGATTCAGTAGTACATCATTTGGTTTTGGGGAGGTCACAATAGCGGGTGAATAAGCAGTGGACCTCTTGAGATGAGATGACAGCATATTTCAGCTAAGTTGTAAGATAATGAGACTGAAAGAAAGATCCATGTGGTAGGAATTGTTAGAATATGACGTGGGAAGGCTTATGTGAGGCATCTACAGTAAAGCCTTGTAGAGTGTATTAACATTTGTAGTGCAGTAATTGCTGCATTAATTTTTTTTTCCATGATGAGAGGATGTCGTGCAACAGGGGATGTCTTACTAATTTATTAATACACATCCTTCTAGCCCATTGGCTGAAGGGCTGCTTCAGCACTGGGTAGTTTGATAGGACTTGGCCCTAGGACCTCGATACAAACATGTTAAAACTCTAGTCTTAGCCTGATCTTCTTTAAATTTAGATATCTTGGAGAAGTTTTTTGTGTGCAGTTTTCTATAATTAGAATTCATTTCCTTTAGAAGCCTAACTTTACAATATTATGCATGTCTGCGCAAAGAAAGCCCCATTGACATTAATGGGACTTACACTTACCTGGGAGTAAGGGTGCAGCCTAAGATTCAAGTCTTTATCTTGATGCTTCTGAATCCTATTTTTTTTGCTTCCACCTGAAGTGTAGCCAGTTTTTTGCATACTTATTTGGAAGTAGGACATGATTTCACTAAGACTTCTATTAAGCTTGAAGACCATTGAGATTGATGTAAAATTTTGATTTTACATTTCTTACATGTAGAAATTAGTTTGGCCGATCTATTAAAAAAAATCACATTTTTCTTATATAAAGATACTGAATAGGCTACATTTATCTAGTGCTAGTAGATACTTGGTGTCAGAACATTTCACAGTTTCCTTACTTTGGATAGAAATTTGAGTCTAGTCAGTGTAGGATAGTAAATGAGGAAATTGATTTCCTGCTGCTGTAATTTATTAGAGTTGGTATTCTGTAGTAATTAATGTACCACTGTAATAGGTGTGGAAAGATATTAGTTCTTCATTCTGCTGCTAATTATATTCTTGAGCAACGGGGGCAAGTGTCTAAACAGTTATCATTGCTTAAGGAGGTATTCTTGCAGGGCTTATAAAATCTTCATGGAATCCCTTGTTGCAGGAGATGTGAGGATGTATCAGTATGCCATAGATAATTAATGTGCTTCATTTTTCTGCTTTGCCCCCATTTTTAGGATAGTGTGGGATATGCACAGTGTGGTTTTGGAACAAGCTTGTTGTTGTTGTTGTTCAGTTGCTAAGTCGTGTCCGATTCTTCGCGACCCCATGGACCACAGCACGCCAGGCCTCCCTGTCCTCCACTAGCTTCCAGAGTTCGCCCAATTTCATGTTCATTGCTTCGGTGACACTCGCGAACCATCTCATCCTCTGCTGCCCCCTTCTCCTTTTGCCTTCAGTCTTTCCCAGCATGAGGGTCTTTTCTAAAGAGTCCTCTCTTCTCATCAGGTGGCCAAAGTATTGGAGCTCCAGCTTCAGGATTTGTCCTTCTGGGGAGCAATCAGGCTTGACTTCCTGTAGGATTGCCCAAATGGATCTCCTTGCAGTCCAGGGGACTCTCAAGAGTCTTCTCCAACACCATAATTCAAAAGCATCTATTCTTCGGCGCTCTGCCTTTCTTATGGTCCAGTTCTCACATCCATACATTGCTACTGGGAAAACCATAGCTTTGACTATGCGAACCTTTGTTGGCAGGGTGATGTCTTGGCTTTTTATTTAGTTGTCTAGGTTCGCCATAGCTTTCCTCCCAAGAAGTAAACATCTTTTAATTTCATGGCTGCAGTCATCATCTGCGGTGATCTTGGAGCCCAGGAAAATAAAGTCTGTCACTCCTGCCATTTGCTCCCCTTCTATTTGCCAGGAAGTGATGGGAGCGGTTGCCATGATCTTAGTTTTTTTAATGTTGAGCTTCAAGCCAATTTTGGCACTTTCCTCTTTCACCCTCATCAGAAGGTTCTTTAGATCTTTCTCACTTTCTGCCATTAGAGTGGTATCGTCTGCATATCTGAGGTTGTTGATATTTCTCCCAGCAATCTTGATTCCAGCTTGTGAATCATCCAGCCCAGCCTTTCTCATGATGTACTCTGCATATAAGTTAAATAAGCAGGGTGACAGTATACAGCCTTGTCGTACTTCTTTCCCAATTTGAAACCAGTCAGTTGTTCCATGTCCAGTTCTAACTGTTGCTTCCTGACCCACATACAGGTTTCTCAGAAGGCAGATAAGGTGGTCTGGTACTCCCATTTCTTCAAGAACTTGCCACAGTTTGTTGTGATCCACACAATCAAAGGTTTTGGCATAGTCAATGAAGCAGAGGTAGATGTTTTTCTGGAACTCTCTTGCTTTCTCCATGATCCAGCGAATGTTGGCAATTTGATCTCTAGTTCCTCTGCCTCTTCGGAAACCAGCTTGTACATCTGGTAGTTCTTGATTCACATACTGCTGAAGCCTAGCTTGTAGGATTTTGAGCATGACCTTGCTAGCATGTGAAAGCTTGGTGTAGGTGTGGTATAAGTTCATCAAGGATGTACATATTCTTCTTCTACTAAAATAAAAGACCCTGGCCTGTAATACTATCTAGTAAAGTGTCTTTACTCTTATCATTAACCCAGCCTGAATTACCTATATATTTTCTTAAATGCCATTCAGCTTCTTTGATGAATAAACTACGCAATTTAGATCCAACTTTTAATATAGTGTCAGTAAGAATTAAACAAACCATATCAGTAAATGTGTGATTGTGGTTTTTACCTGGGACTTCAGTCAAGTGATTTATCTCTATGTGCTGGAATTTAAGAAGTATATTTCCAACTATCAATCAATAGTATTTATATACTGCTTTTCAACAAAAGTTCACAAAGCGGTTTAAGGGCAATGAAGTTACAGTTAAATGGCTCCCTATTCAAAAAGAGCTCACAATCTTAAAATAAAAAAAAAGAGGCAGAACACTACCACTAGTAAAGACAGTTCTAGGGTGAAGACGGACAGTTACTCTCATCCTACTAAATATAATTGGAACACCACTTGAAAAAGTGCCTCTTGCCTAGTTAGCAAGGAACATAGCAGTTTAGTGCACAAACTTGTTTGTTAGTAATTTCCATTTCGGTATTAGAATAAAGTGTTCTTTTGCAGTTTTATGAAAGTTTCAGTTTCCATTGAGTTTTTTGCTTTGATTTTAATAGGAAATACAGGTGGGGCCTCCCATACCCATGGATCCGGTATTCTGCGGATTCAGTTATCCAGGCCCCTGTATCTGCAGGGGATCCATTCCAGGGTCCTTCGCAGATATAGAAACCCTGTCTCCTCAGCCCCCATGCACCCATTAACGTTGTTGAAAGGCTTACCAAGGCAAAAATGTTCTTGCTTTTACAGGTCACTTAATAAGCATTCAAGCTTTTAGCAATGTTTCGGCAGGCTAGTGGCAACCTGAATGTTTGAAAAAACTAGACTGACGCTGGCAGGAAGCAGGAAGTTAATTGCTTCCTGTAGTGTAGTACAGCCTGCCTGAGCATCAATGTAAATTTGAATGCTTATAGTAACCTGTAAAAGCAAAAACATTTTTGCCCAGTAATCTTTTCAACAATGTACATAGGTGCAAGGGAGCAGCAGAAAGAGGGTTTCCATTTCAATGGGTGGTGGGAGCCTGGAACGAATCTCCCATGGATACAGGGGCCTGTCTGTATCATTTAAATTTTGAGGGTTTTTTCTCCACTGTATGTAGTTGTATTTCAAGCAGTAGCTTACCTTTATTAAAAAGCAGAACCTGCTAGATAAATGGGAGAAAACAGCAAATAATAAACCTTGCATGGGTATATTGCTATATTTTGGGCAACTATTTGGAAAAATAAACATCAGTTATAGCCATTTAACAGTAAACAAATCCAATTAAAAAATAAACTTGTCCTTGTCCATTCCATAAGGCTTGCACGAACAAGTTGGTAGAATCACACAGGGCTCTTTTCCCCAACGCCCAGGCCTCACACCCACTTCTTGAAATACAGTGTATTCATGAAGGGTGGAGATGCACAAAGAGTAAATTGAACAGCATTGATTACTGCACTTTCATACAGCAAGAGAGAGCACTGTAACAAAGGACAGGGCTTGAGCAAAACTGTATTGATTTTAAAATTGAATTATTGAACTGCTGTGATTCCTTAAGGTAAATGTCAGAGTAGCCAAATACCAACTGCCTGGGATTATTTGGTTGGGAGGGGAGAAGTGCATTTCTTGCTCAGTCTCATTCTTTAATCAGTACTTTTAGATTTGCATACATCTGTAATTACTTGCCATTACCACGCCAACAACCATGTCAGCCAACAGTCATACAGCAGCGTTCTGCACTAGCTGAAGTTTCCAAATGGACTTGAAAGAGCAGCTTCATGTATAGTAATGAGAATGTGATGTAAGCAGTGCATGGACAACCATAGTCAGGTCTAATTGGTTTAAGAGAGGCTGGGGTGCCAACTGCAACCCTAGTCAACACCTGGGCATTCAGGGGCAGGACTGAGTTCAGAAGCAGTCCAAACTCTGTCTTTAAGGGGAGTGCAACCCCATCCAGAACAAAAGCCATAATGTGGATCCCAAATCTAATAGTACCTCTGCCTTGTCAGGATTTAATTTCTACTTGCTTGCCCTAATTTAACCCAGTACCAACTTCAGACAGTAGTTCAGAACCTCCACAGCGTCCCCAGGACTAGATAGAATGGAATTCAAAACCTGGGCATTGAGCAGGAGTGCTCCAGTGTCATCTTCTGGAGTCTACTCTCCAGGAAGAACTGGAGACACTGCAGCACGGTGCCTCCAAGGTCATTCTAGTCAGCCGTTTCAGAAGGATGATGATATCAAAAGCTGCAGAGAGGCCAGCAAATCCCTCTTGGCGACACAGCCTGGGGATGAGAGCTTGAATGCGGCTTAACGGCTGCATCCCAACTTCACCCCCCTCCCCAGGCTTGCCTACCTCCCAGGCCACCCACCCCCTACCCAGAAATATCCTCCCTTGCTTAGCCCGGAAATGCTCTTGCATCAGCCAAACTCAGCTGGCACAGGTGTGGCGTAGCACTGGTTTTGGCGAGCGTTGTTGGGCCGACACTGCTGCCACCATCGGCCCTGCAGAGCTAGCACTGGCACGGGCATCCAAAACAGCGCTCTCATGCCAGCACTGCACCAGCATTGGCTCAAGGGCGTTCCTAAGATTGTGTCCTGAGTTAGATTCATTGCAAGTCGTCTTCCGCCATTACTCAAGACATCTGTCCAGATGCTTCATTGCCCACAGTTCCTCATTAAACCAGGAAGCTGACTTAGTTCTCTGGGTTAGGCAGAGGACAGTTGGTTGTAATAATATCAATGGCCTAGTCATTTCCGCATCCAGAGGTCATGGTAGGATCCCTGGCCCAAGCAGCTGGGAAGTCCCCAGAACCACCAGAAATCCCTCAGGTTTAAGCCTCTAGGAGTGAACCTTCTGAATAGGTCCCACACTGCTGCTGCAGAAGTAAATTAATCTAATCAAGTGTCTTTCAGGATTTTATCTTGTATTATTTTATATTATATCATTATATTTGATGCCAGTACTCACTGAGACTGTGACGATTTGGAATTGGTGCCATATAATGACACCTCTATCTTGTCTTCTCATCTGTCTATGGCTTTGAGGTTTTGCTTTTTTATTTTTGTTTTTTAAAGCTGGAGTTGTGGTTAGAGTTTTGATGCTGGTAAGTAAATTGAAACTGAATCCAGCTAAGACTGAGATCACTGTAGCTGACATTTCCATCACATATAGCAGTGGTTCTCAAACATTTTAGCACCAGCACCCACTTTTTGGAATGACCATCTGACCAGGACCCACCAGAAGTGATGTTACGGTCTGAAGTGCTCTCATGGTAACACCAGAGCCTGCTGCTTTCCTGAGAATGCAGCAATAAATTGGATTATTTCTCAGCCATTTTCCAATACCAAATGAATCAAAGAAAAAAAAAAGCTTATTTACAGCCTTGACACAAGCTAAACAAGCATGCAGCCCTTCCTCTTTCCAGCATCCCCATATTTTTAATTTGGCTGCTGTAGGTGCTTCACAACCCACCTGAAATTGGCTTGGTGAGTCCTGACCCACAGTTTGGAAACCACTGACCTATAGTATCAGGCTACCATTGCAGCTAAAAATGCTCTTTGCTGGTGAGAAGGCTTCAACCTTTTGTCTTACACTTTATAAAATCAAGATCTGGCTATAGTAACTTGTGTGTTGGGATTCATCATTCAGAGTTGCAGCTGTTATGATTGTGAATCTTTTTCATTTTGCGGCTCACTGACAAGACATAAAAATTGTCAAGACACACAGTTTTTGGACAACTAACAAGTTTTTGGACAACTAACAAGACACACCATACTGCCAATGCGGGGGGGGGGGGCTTATATCCCCCAAATGGCCCTACTAATAAATGACTCTCCCCCAAACTCCTGGGGCACACCAAGCTGTCACAGAACACTCTGCTGTATTATGCAGGGGCTCTCCTTCTGTTAGAAATAGACCATCAAAGCAAAGTAGTTAGGAGTGTTGGTAGAACCACATGTTCAACTATATGTTATAAGAAAACATTCTTTCAGTATTTTTGACCATTTTCATAAGATGTGAAAGAACATCCCATTAAATAATAAATATTTATTTAGACATATTGCCAACAAGAGAAAAGCAATCTCAGCTCAGCAGATCCAAGGCTCCCAAATACCCTCTAAAATAAGTTTTACCATGCTGCTGGAAGGCTAGGAGCAAGTAGCAGCACACACCTCCTAGCCCTGGTGTGGGTGTGAAAAGGGTCATGTCCCAAATATTGCAACAAATGTGGCTGAGTTTAGCTTTGGTAGACAGCCAACCATTCTGTTCTCCTTTTCCTAATTGGTTTATTTTCTGTAGTAGCATTAAATCTTTCAATACCAAAAAAGGTCTGTCTTAATTATTATTAAGGTTTTTATTAAAAGCAGTAGAGATAAAAAAAAGATACTGCTTTTGAGAATAAGCAGGGTGGATACCTATTATCACCTTGCTGATTCAGTGTCTGATCCACAAGGTGTGGGAGAAAAATAATTCTCAAGAGTAGGTCTGTTGATTAGTCATGGAAGTGTTGTAAGTTGGTCCTGGATGGATACTGAAAGTGGATTAGAGCATCTTGGGAAAAACTGATAAAGAGAAGAGTACAATGAACTTAGAGACAGATTCTTTGTAGCTGGAGATGAGTTACATGTCTTTCATATAACCTATGTGTGAAAAAGGCAGGTGATAAAAATTTAAAAAAGAAGGTGGAACAGAGGAGAGTTTTAGAAGGATTTTCTTCTTGCTCTGTTGCACTTTAAAGAGCAAAAGTCCTTCTAAAATGCTCTCCATGCTACTTCCTATATCAAAACTGGGTTGAGTGAAATGAAGCCGTAGATCTCTAGTGCAGTGGTTCCCAAACCTTTAGCATCAGGATCCACCTGAAAAAGAGTTTCACTTTACCAGCCGCTCAAGCCTCTGTGGCTAGAATGGTGACTGGGCAGCACTGCTTTCTGCAAGTAGCAGGTTGTTTTATCCTTGATGCATGTAGCCTAAACTGCCTTGTCAATTTCACAACCCACCAAAAATTGTGTCGTGACCCATTGGTGGGGCCTAGACCCAAAGTTGAGAACTGATGCTATAGTGTACTTATCAGACTCATGTCTTTATATTAGCCTTGTCCAGGAACCTCATATTCAAGGTGGACAGGAGGCTGCCAAAATATAAAAGATCAGAAAAGGAAGAGGATTTGAATTAGTTCTATGGTAATTTTGTTCGTTAGTCCATATTTTCACTTAGTAATTTTCCCACATTGATGATTGTTCTAGCAGGTTGGAGGGAGAGTATGGTTTAGGAATTACTAATAACCTGTGAGACTTGACAACATGGAAGGGTGATAAAACACTTTGGTTGCCATTTATTGGGATCTCCTCCAGGAATGAACAGAACTACTTAAAAATAATATTTAAATGTCCACTAAAGGCACACTCCTAACCAACTTTCCAGCACTGGGATAAGGGCAGTGCAGTTCTGAAGGAAACAAACATTCCCTTCCCTTGAAGAGGCCTCTGTGACTACTGCTCCACTGCAGAATACACACATGTCCTATTGGCACAGCTAGGTCAGTGCTGGAAAGTTGGTCAGGATTATGCCCTAAGTTCCACACCTTGGTCATAAACAAGGTCAACAGTATGTCAAAAGTGTGCAATTATCTTATTATTTTATTCTAGATCAAGGGCACAATCAAGCCAGGCACAAATGCTGTCTCAGACTACACCCCCATTCAAAACTGGGCTGACAAAGATATAAGGATACCCAGGTGTGTCAGGAGCCAGTTAAGTAGGCATGTGCTTATTCTGCATTATCATGGAGGGATCATGGCTCTTCTTGTTCTTTAACCCTCCCACTCATTCAATTCTAATAAACTGCCTTGACCCACAGTTCAACAATAATACGTTTTACTTTCCTGCGGTACTGAAGGGCTGTGACAAAAGAAAGACCATCCTTTCGGCAATGCTCATAGTGCCATTGGTCATAGTAGAAGTTATGGCTGATACTTGATTATACTGTACATCTTTCACATTTCTAGCAGACTCCATGTACAGTAGTTGCTGTATAATGTTTCAATCAATTTTGAAGGTTTCTTTACAGATGTATACCCTATAGGTCTCCTAAGTGCTTTTTGTTTTTATTTTGCTTTTTGTCTATTTAGATTTGTGAACTGGACCTCAATGACTCAGTATTTTAGTGGTAAGAAACTCATAGTGGGCAAACATTGATAGATACCATGTGCACATGTTTACAAATCCATCAGTTGTCTTCTTTAGTCCTTAGCTGGCGCTTGAGGAGCAGGTTGTCCTCTCAACCAGTACGCTGCTGTAGGTGTTGCTGGGGTCCATATGTCATTCATGACACTTTTCCACTCTGTGCGATAGTTGGCAATATTTCTAGCTTCATTGATGGTTAATCTCTCGTTCCAAAATCATGGCCAAAATCTAGCAGTGAGAGACTCAAAACAGACAGACTCATGTGTGACATAATTTCAGTCCCTGTAACTACAGTCTGAGGGCCACATCCAGCCTACCACAATTTATTTGGCCCGCAGCAACTTGATATGTTTTTTTCCCAAACACATGGCTGGGACAAGTTCTGTCCACTGCACTCTTTTTTCTATATGGCCAGAGAGGTGTCAGCCTGCCTAACCCTCATTTTCAGTCATCTGGGCCATATGTTTTAAGACACTCAAACCATAATTACGCAATGTTAACCTCATCCTTGCCGATGAAACAAATCGGGTTTCCACATGTTGACTTTTCAACAATGCTGTAAAACTATTGCAGTGAGGAAGTAGCATCATTTTTGCGTGTGCATAAACAAATCTTAGCAAACGGGGTTTCCTCAATGGATTGGGCAGAGACAGTATGCCATGTGTCGCTCATCTCTGCCTTATATAATACTAATTTTTTTCAGCCCGTAAATCATACTATGTGGCCCTGCTACTGAAAAGTTTGGAGACCTCTGTACTACAACATGGTTTTCTCACATGTAAGTGTTTGACGTCTGGGTTCAAGATTCCATTAACAAGTGCCTACAAAACTGTCTTACTTAACCTTTTTTCCAAATAAAACTTCATTTCCTCTTTCTGTTTAGTACTGAAAATGGTTTAAATATTGTTATAGATGTTGACAGTTAATCTTTTCTGTTCCTCTTTTAGATACATTGCCTAGTGCATGAATGGAGATTTAAGAAGGCTTGCCAGTAAATAACTGTGAAAATGGAAACCTCATCCCTGCTGTCATCCTTACATGATGAATGCAGATTGGACAGCTACCTTGAACCACACTACAAAGAATGGTACAGAATTGCTATTGATGCTTTAATTGAAGGTGGTTTAGAGGCTTATCAAGAATTTCTTGCCAAGGAAAGATGTTCAGAGTTTCTAGCAGATGACGAGATTAAGCACATATTGAACACAGTCCAAAAAATTCCTCAAAACACTGTTTATGCACCTGACAATGCAGCTGATGATGCATCTTCTTCGGGAACTTACTGGCCCATGGAATCAGATGTGGAAGCTCCTAATCTTGACTTAGGTTGGCCTTATGTAATGCCTGGAATTTCTGGTGGTACAAATATTGAGCTGCTCTTCCATCCACCACGAGTACAACCATACACAATAAAGGAAACCATCAGGAAGATGATAAAAGAAGCGAGGAAGGTAAATATTTACTATTTAAAAGTATTTATGATAGGTGATAACCTGGATTTCATTGGAAAAATTCAGTTCAAGATTTATTGTTCAGCCACGGTGATTGTTATCAATCAGGGTCTCTGAAGCTCTTTTGTACAGCCTGTGAAAATCTTAGAAGAGAGTCCTTGAGAATGCATAACTTCCAGAAATATTCTGGTTATCATACTTGTAGAACTGCAGTTGGAAGTACCAAGAACCATGGAGGCATGGAAAAACCAGTTTCCTCATTTTCTTGAACGTTTAAAAAAAATAATTCCCCCCCCCCAAAAAGGTACAATCTTGGGTAAAATGTGAAAAAAGAGAATTGTACATAATGTTCATTATTATTATTATTATTATTATTATTATTATTATTATTATTAATAATAATAATAATAATAATAATAATAATAATAATAATAATAATAATAA
>JAJKFI010000012.1:15990892-16039348 GCA_029204185.1 Lerista edwardsae | reverse complement strand
AATAATAATAATAATAATAATAATAATAATAATAATAATAATAATAAAATTTCTACCCCACCTTTCTGCCCGAAGGCACTCAAGGCGGCATTTACAAAATTAAAACACAATAAAATACTTACATCATGATTAAAAAACAATAATTAAAAACAATATTAAAAAAATAAAACATACAACAACCAATCCCATGGATCATAAAATGTACAGAAATATAAAAAGGATGCAGAAACCAGCCAGCCTGTCAGCAACTAAAAGCCTGCTGAAACAAAAAGGTCTTCAGCCCCTGCCGAAATACTGCCAAGGAGGGAGCAGTTCTTAAGGGGAGGGTATTCCAAAGATGTGTGTCATGTATTGTTCAGCTCTGTTTAAGACTATGGCATTACTTCTGAATGAGAATTTTCCCATAGCGTAGTTTAGTTCAGTAACATACATAGAGTGCAATCCTAACCTGGAATTAGGCCAGCACAGTTATATTAGGCCAGCAAAGGCTAGCACAAGGGACACTGTTTGGACCAGTCTCTAAGTCAGAAAGGCCAACACACAGACATGCGCCATCCTCCCTGACTCCAAGAGTGTTCCAAACACTCTTTACGCTGTCTCTAGTGCCAGCCTAACTCCAGGTTAGGATTACACTCATAGTGTATGTGATCTTTTGTTTTCATTTGCGTGATTATTCCTTCCCTACAGATATTTAGAGTGTTAACTTGTATATCAATATTAAATTCCAGTTCTTGTATTTCCAAATGTCCATGTTTGGCAAGTGATCTTGTTTCTATTAAGATGCCATCTATGATTAACAATTGGGAGACTGGCTGTCTGTGGTCAGATCTAATGTATGGTTTCACAGGTCCAAGCAAAGTAGTTAGGAGTGTTGGTAGAACCACATGTTCAACTATATGTTATAAAAAAACATTCTTTCAGTATTTTTGACCATTTTCATAAGATGTGAAAGAACATCCCATTAAATAACCAACATCTTCCAACACATTCTGATTGCTGTTTTTCTGTGGATCTCTGACAACATAGCATCAGAAATACAGGAAAACTCGGCAAATTCCCAAACCATTTCTCCATGTGTAATTTGTATTTTTTTTAATCAAGAGTTTCACAAATATATGCACATATAATAGAGTCCTACTGCTTGGGAGCTGGCATTTCATACATGCAAATTTGCATGCATTATTGGTTGTTGCTGATGTTGCACTTTACATTTCTTTTCATACATAGATCAGATTCTTCCTGTGAATAAATGTAATGCCATGAGTACCTTTTGAGCTCTCACAAATCTGGCTTGACATAGAATTATTTTCTTTAGGTCATTTCCATATTATTAAGAAAACAGCTTTGTCAGTGACATCACTGTTATCACATGATACCTAAAAACCAAAGATACCTAAAAACATGTTTGGTGACTGCAATATTCTGTAGTGACTGCACCACTGAGCTGTAACGTTCTCTTCAGGTTTGGCAATAGTATTATTCATTTTGATTGCATGGATGGACTGAATAATCCAGAAGTTAGTAGTCTTGGAAGAGGTTTCCTTAAACCTCGCTATTCAGCTTCAGTTGCCCAGATTTACAGTTTTGAGTCCCTTGTTGCATGTGTATTATCACAGACTTTGAATCAATGCCATTTCCTTTCTGTAAGCACCTCAGTAGAACATGTATATCACCCTAAAAGAAAAATAAGCATAGCACTATTCACCCACTAGATCCCCCCAGTGACTACTTGGAGGTAAGCACATTTCCTGTTCTGATCAGGATTGCAGCCTCATGCAGCTCTTTCTGGCACTTTAAGTTGGAAGTGGGTCTCTGGAGCATCCGTTTGAATGCTTGCATAGTCAAGATTAGAAGTTTAGAAGTCGGTCTTGGTAATGAATCAGAAACAATTGGGGACAGGGCCACTTGATTTTGGAAGAGATAAATTAAATGAAACAGTTTTAAACAGTTTCAATGAAACATTTTCACCACCAAAATATTTTGCATGACAGACAAGTAAATTTAGTGCAGCTTTTCACACTGGCAGTCTGACTTCAGTATGTTGTCATCATACTCTTCTTCTACTTCTTTGTAAAATCTGGACAAATGAAATCATGGAAGCTGCACTGCAGTGTTACAAATATTGCTGTTGTGCTGCCTGTGGTCATAGTAACTACATAAATTGGGCAGATTATAATCTTCAAAACATGGGCAAGCCTGTAGAAACATATCAGTAATTTGAAAATGCACCACACATTCATGTAATAATCAGTTAGGCATTGGGCTGGATTGCTTTCTCATTAAGACATAAAACAAAATTGAATGAGAAATTTGAACACCATGGGTGGACTGACAAGCAGTAGTAGAATGACAGCTGCAATGTTTATTATAGGTGCTGTTACATCCAGCTTGTACTGAAATTAAAATTTCAATGGAAACTATGACAAGGACATGCTAACTTGTGAATACAAGGAAATTGTACTGAGGTCAGGAAATGGTGCAACTTCAAGGACACAACAATTATTAGACTACCATAATGCGAATCTCTTTTTGAAATCATCTGTCAGATAAGGAAGCTTATTAGTAGTATTTCATCAGTTTTTCATCAGTTTTGCACTGATGGAGTAGAGGAAATCAAAAATAGTAGAAGTTATGAATGCAAAGTCAGATAGAATTGAATTAAACAATATGAAATGCAAAGTTTTATTTTCACTTGCCGGGGTGTTGAAATATGAAGGAAAACATGCAATTTTTGGCTTGGAAGAGTAGCACAAGGTTTCTGAACACACTCATTGCAGCATTCATCGAATCAAAATACATATTTCCAAATATGGGACTTTCCAAGTTTAAAATATTCCATCAGACAAGAAATATGTGACTTTTTGGCTTGTGTGATAATGGAATCGGATTCTGATTCTGTATGGCACTCAGAGGTTAATTAAAAACCAAGATTGTCCTGTAAAGGTTTTGAAAATCTTTTTTTCTGAAAAAATACAACAAAAGATAAAATTGAAGTCTCTGAGGAACAAATACTCCTTAACTTACAAGGGCCTCTAGATGAGTTTTGCAAACATGTTTTTAATTGCAAAGGCACTACACTGAAATATTTTATAGAACCACACCAACTTCTGCCAATATCTACTGCAGCAAAATGTTCTTCCATGTTCTTCCTGTCTGTGGGCAGTGATACGTTCCACATGCTGAGCTATACAAGTTGTTCTACTTTGAATGAAAGCAGTAGGAGGTGTGGCGGCCTGGGGAAAGGTAGAGTTGGGATGCAGCCACATCCAAGCTCTTATCCCCAGGCTGCGCAGCCCCAATTCAGGCCACATGGCTTGTTCAGATCTACGCCTGCTAAATAGCAGGCACAGATCCAAGTAGCCCCTTGAGATGGCTGGCGAATATGTCCTTGCCCCTTGGAGCCTCCAGGCAGCTCCCAACTTGCACTGGATATAGCGCAGGCACACCAGCCTGCTCGCTCCAGCACAAGTTAGGATTGCTCACTCAGTTGTCTTCTAGGTGTTTTACTGCGTTCTGCTATAATTTTAGAAAGACAAAACAGCCTCTGTAAAAATAAAAATACTCATCTCGTTAAAAAACCATCTTAATCCTTAGAGGTGGCAGAATTCCCTATTGGTCTAGCACTGTGATTTTCAACCTTTTTTAGCTCACATTACTAAAATTGACAAGTCAATAAA
Organism: Lerista edwardsae; assembly: GCA_029204185.1. NCBI lineage: Eukaryota > Metazoa > Chordata > Lepidosauria > Squamata > Scincidae > Lerista > Lerista edwardsae. The sequence goes on along the minus strand of JAJKFI010000012.1, from coordinate 16,035,671 downwards.
ATTGTCAAGGCGCACCCACCAGTTTTTCTAATTAAATTTATTAGAATTAATTTAATTGTACTTTTTAATTGTAATGTAGTAATTTAATTAATTCAATTAAATGATTACGTGATAAAGAAATTCACACACACACCCCCCCCCCCCCTGAAACTTCTTTGGAGTTTACTTGAGGAACTTCCTCAAACTTTACTTGAGGAACTTTATAATTGGAAAGAAGATAGGGAAGTGTATGTGGTTTCCGAAAAGGAGGGCAAGAAGGGAAAAGGTGCTTATAAGTAGGGTAGTCACATTTTTATCAGAATTGGATAAACTTTGTGTTGGCAAAGAGGTCACACTTTGCACATGTTGTACTGGAGGAATGTGAAGTGAGGATTAATGAGGTGGGATTCAACTGAGGGCAGCAGAGGGGAGATGAGAATGCAATGCAAAGGATTCAGACTTTGGAAAGTGAGAATGAGTGAGATTTAACTGCAATTATGAGATTTTAGGATGGGGGGAAGAAATGGGGTGTTTGTGTCAGAAGGAGCTGGGTGAGGGAGAAGAGAGATGCACCTATTGTCTGCTCATGACAAACTATGGCAAGGAAAAGGGATTCTGCTCTCAAGGGCCCTTTTTCAGACAGACAATCCTTCTCTTGGTGGCCCCAGGCTATGCGACTTGCTTCTGACATCTTGCCTGCCTTCTGGCTCTTTCTTACCCACAGCACAGCTCCTGTGTGTAGGGCCTTCAGGCATCTCTGGCTGCCCAGTCATCGCACTGAGCATGCAATGCCTGCCTCATTTTTACTCAACAGCAGGAGCTTCGAAGTGACAGCTTCTGGCCACTTCTTCTAAGCACGCTGCATCGTGAAGCACAAAGCAGCTGCTTCGCTGGCCAGCTCTTTGTGCTGCCTCATGATGCTCCAGGTGGCTGCTTCTCCTGCACAGCTGCTGTCTGTCTGTTCCAGCCCTGCAGCGAACCTGAGAACCATTAGTGGCACAACAGTGTGCCATAGCACCGCAGTTGAAAACATAGGTTCCCTCTTATCCATGGCTTCAGGTATCCATGGGTAGGCCTGGAACCAACCCCATGGATACTGGGGCATGACCTTATATCCTGCCTTTCCCATGCCAGAGCAAATGCCTAAGGTGGCTTACAAAGTCCCACAATAAAATATAAAATGTGTTTTTGAAAATTAATGTCTGTTCTGATTTTTTTTTGTTCTGTTGTTTCTGTGAATATTGGTTTTCTAGCAGAATATGTGCCATCTCTGCGGATTAGGGTGGTGTTCTAATTGATAAATTTATTTTTCTAGAGGCTATTTCGTGTTTTAAAAAATAATGGAAAATGCTTTTTCACATTAAAAAAAATGTTAAATTGCCAACAAATGATTAATCTATTGCATTATTAAAAGATGATGTCAACATTGTGTCTGGTGAAGGAAAGAATGATTATAAACTTTTTAAATAACATAGCTTACCATAAACGATGCTAAAAAAGCTAATACAGTAAATTAAACTGGACGTAATAATTGTATCTAATAGAGAGTTGCCAGGCAGCAAAATAGTTATGATAGAGCAAGAAGATATGAATCGGCATGAACTCTTGAATAAGATGTGAGATTTGCTAGGAACTTGGCATTGGTTTAGTGCAGTGGTTCCCAAACTGTGGATTGGGACCCACCAGTGGGTTGTGAGCCAATTTCAGGTGGATCACGAAGCACCTAAAGCAGCCATCTTGGAAATAGTGGAGCTGGTAAAGGTGTAAAAGAGAGTGACGGAAATTATTACTGGGCTGGAGCACCTCCTTTATGAAGAAAGACTGCAGTGTTTGGGGCTGTTCAATCTAGAAAAAAGGTGCCTGAGGGGGGGAATGATTGAGACACACAAAATTATGCATGGGAGGGATAGAGTTGATAGGATGCTCTTATCCATCTCTCATAACACCAGAACCAGGGGACATCCACTAAAATTGAGTGTTGGGAGAGTTAGGGTAATTAATCTGTGGAACTCCTTGCCACAGGAGGTGGTGATGGCATCTGGCCTAGGTCCTAGGACTTTTCTGGAGGAAAAGTCCATCGAGGACTTTAGGCCATGATGGGTTGTGCAACCTCCTTATATTAGTAGTAGGCTACTTCAGAATGCCAGGTGCAAGGAAGTAGCATCCTTGAGGCACCTGTTGGGCCACTGTGAGATACAGAAAGCTGGACTAGATGGGCCTTTGGCCTGATCCAGTGTGGCTCTTATAGAAAACATGGGAAGATTGGATGCTGGAAAGAGGGAGGGCTGTGTGGTTATTTTGCTTGTGTCAAGGTTGAAAATCGGGTTTTTTTCTTTCTGATTCACTTTCCTATTGTAAAATGACTGAGAAATAACACACCTTATTGCTGCATTCTCAAGAAAGCAGCAGGCTCTGGTATCACAATGACGGCACTTCCGGCCATGACATCACTTCTGGTGGGTCCCGGAGAACTGATTGTCATTCTAAAAAGTGTGTCCTGGAACTAAAGTTTGAGAACCATTTTTTTTAGTGTAATTTACTGTTTCTGAAGCTCCACAATTGATAGTGAATAGTTGAAGAATAGAGTTGAATTGAAGAGTTGATAGTGGCTGGTAGAGGTGCAAAGTACTTGCAGTCCCATTCCCCCATGTCTGCTATAGGGATGAAATTGTGCTGTTCTACTTAAAGGTCCCAATAAAAGATGCAGCAACTTCCTATTATTTAAAAATTTATTCATTCTTCCTCTGTTGCTGACCTTGAAGTGCACTGTGTGTCTGAGCTGGGAGCTAAATTATGTGAATACTCTTTCATAACATTCAGATGTGTACAGATGATGGTTTCTGTGAAGTAGTGGGGGAATAACTACTATAGTTATAGCCCTGAGCTATTCCTTTGGTGGGAAAATGAATCACTGTAACATAATTAAGCAGGAGGAAAGAATCTCACTATTTGAACAAAGGTCTGCTTGCTCCATTTTCTCGATGGCTAATTCCTAATTTCAGTCCCTTTACCCCAAAGATCAGAGAAGAGCAATGAAGATGATCAGAGGGCTGGTAAGCAAGTCCTTTGAGAATGGGTTGGGGGAATGTGGTATGTTTAGCCTGGAAAAGAGAAGGCTGAGAGGGGATATGACAGCACTCTACCTGAAGGGCTGCCATAAGGAGGAAGGCACACATTTGTTCTCACCTGCCTCTGACAGTAGAACTATGTTCAATGGGTCCAAACTGCAAGAGAGGAGATTCCAGTTGGACATCAGAGAGAATTTCTTTACAATAAGGGCAGTTCGACAGTGGAACAGATTGCTGAGGGAGGTAGTGGATTCTCCCTCACTGAAGATCGTCAAGCAGAGGCTCAACGGGCACCTGCTGGAGATGTTCTAGGAGGATTTCCTGCCACAGGCAGGAGTTTTTGACTAGATGATCTTGTATGTCCTTTCCAACTCTATGATTCTATGATAAGATCCATCTCGGTGAACTAAACTGATGAAATTTTGTGTGGGTTTATGTGAAAACTGCTTTTAGTGTAACCATTATAACTTCAAAGGAAACATTACAATTTTTTTATTTTCAAAGCTGCCAAGCACCTATTTTAGACTTACATTTATACTTTCACGCATTTGTAAAAGTTAATGAAGAGTCTTTTAAAATAGTTCCAAAACTAAACCCAGCTCTCTCTCTCTCTCTCTCTCTCTCTCTCTCTCTCTCTCTCTGTGTGTGTGTCTGTGTCTGTTGACGAGAGTGTGTGGTACAGGTCATGGACAATATCCAATTATTGACTCTAATTATTGTGTATGTATTGGGTACTGTGGCTTCATTTATGTGGCTTGTTTTGGTTTTCCCAGAGTTCAGAGTACAATCTCTACAAGCCTGTAATCTAAGTAGTAGATAGATACATGAAAAATGTACATGATTGCAGGCTGTGACATCTATGCAATATTGTTTGCCTGGTTCTAAATTCCATTGGGCGTGCAGACTATTAGACTGTATAGTCATATGCACACTTGCTGTTGTATAACCTGAGTGTTAAACTTAGGGATTTAACTATTTATTTAATATAATTTTACCCCGTCTTTTCTTCACTACCGTGAAGTGGAAATAGTCTTTGGCAGATTCGGGTATTGCTTGACCGCCTTGACAGTTTGGATTCTGGGATAGGAACGATAAGTTGATTCACTTCAGATAGGACATTTGGACTGAAGATTGATCTGTGGTGGTGGTTGTTTTAAAGCAAATTGACATTTTGCCCCAGCCCCTCACTTCTAATGGCTGTTTTCTCTTCTAATGCTTATTTTTCTGAGAACTGGTGTTGGAATGATTATTCATGTCCTTCAGGGTCAGCATAATGATTTATTGCATTTTTGTCCAATGCACCATCAGTGACTAGCAGATTAAAACTTTTTTCATCAGTTCCCTGTTGATCTCTGTTAACAACTGGTGCTCACATGATAAACTGGTGTTAGTTTCAGAGAAGCAAAACATACTCAAATGCAGTGAATTCAATCAGAGTAGGTATTGAAGGGGTACAATCCCTTAACAAGTGTGGAGGGCTGGGTCTGAGACCTTTGGGTCCTTCAGGGACTCAATGAACATACCATAAGTGGCCACCATCTGCTCAGTCCTGTGGCACTCTGTACATGTGCTTTAGGGGCCCCCAAGACTCTATGCACACACCGGTAGGGCTCCCTTAGACTCTGTTTAGGAGCACAAAGGGCTCTGAGCAGTTTGAGAATTGCTACCTCACCCTTTGCACATTCTTCCAATTAGAACAAAGGGGTTCTGTCTTGACTACTAGGATTCTTCATTCGAGCCCATCTGCACCATTGTTTTGTAGCTGCTGCAGGTAAAGTGCTTGTGCTGCTATTGTAAGACAGTTCCTATGCTTTCAGCAGTGTGGGTAACAGCTTCAAAATAAAAATTATACACAGATGGAACCTTGGTATTCATGGGAATTCCATTCTGGAACCTCCCTCGCTAGATACTGGAAGCAAGGAGCAAGGAGCCTCTTTGCAACCCAAGTCTTTAAAGCCTTAGAAATAGCTCTAGGGGCTGGGAAATGGTATGGTTTGGCTGTGTGGGGGTAAGAAACCCAATTTTGCAGTGCCTTTTTAAAAAGCCCATTAATTTTAGATCCCAGTATCCACTGGCATCCGTGGTGAGTTAAATCTGCAGATGCCGGACCTGTGGATACTGTGGGTCCACTGTAAATCCAAACCATTTTCATTTGCATCCGGTTCATAAATCCCTTTCGCATTAATACAAACCTTGCTGCTCACACAGGACTTTTTCCAATGTACCTGGTTTCTAGAATTCTCTCCAGAACTCATTTTGTTTTCTTACTGCTTGGTTCTATATGTTTAGTTAAACTGCTGCTGATTCAGTAGTGTTGGGACCAGTGAATCATACTGACACACCAAATCTTTCAGATAAACTAGATAACCCCAGAATAGATTACATGGCAGGGAGTTACTTTTTCCATTTTTCATTCCAATAATTTTTCCAGCCATTCCAATAATTTCCTTCCATAATCTTATTACTTTTCTGTCACACATGAGTAGAATAGGCTTTAGTTTGACACTTGCAACATTTATCATTTCTGTTTTAATAGATTTTTGTAAATGAAAAAGGCATTAATTTCTGTCAAGTGTTTTATAGTGGTTTTTCTTGATGTTCATTCATGGAGGAAGTAGGTGAGGAAGTTTTATATCATCTGTATTCTTGTTTGACAGAAAGTTGGAATAAAAATGTGTTAAAGAAACAGCAAACCCCCACCTTCCAGCAACTAATATAAATATCTCTTTTTCTCCCAAATGGAGATTGCTGTTAATACCACAGATCTTTCAGCAGATATGGCACATACCTGGGTTTCTGTGCTATCAAAGAAATACAGGTCCTGTTAGATGCTTTATTTAAAATTGCCCTCATAGTTCATCTCATAGCTAACTGTTCTTTTTTGTTTGGTTTTTGTTTTGCAAGTAAACAGCCCATGCACCTTGGCTTCTAGTATACCTTTTGGTGGAAATTGGTAGCGACTAGCAAAGACTCATGTAGAATTCATCCCCACCCCAGTGAACGGTGTTTATTAGAAGGCAGCTGAAATGTTTAGGTCTTCTAAGTTGGAAAGTTTAGCTAGCTTATTTTGTTACCTGCAGTTCATTCTGATTGTTGGAAGGATGAACAAAAAAGGCAGAAAGGTCCACAAATGCTATTTTGCTCTTATCAGAAAAGCAATTATGGCTAAGCCTGATTCCTGATGCAATTCAGAAAGAATCTATCTTTAACTCTGGCTTTTTCCTAGCTTCAGCTCTGAATTTCGCTTCTGCAGTGGTCTTTATCCAACAGGAATCCAAAGAATACAGTTAGAGCAAACAGGGAAAGTATGCATCACAACCTCCCACAGTTGTATTAAAAGATATTTTGCAATACAGAAGGCGTACTCTTTAGAACAAGGATGGTGTGGTGTTTTGGGAGTTCAGCTTAGACCTGGAAGATCCAGGTTCAAATCCCTGTTCAGCCATGAAGCTTTCTTGGAGGAAGGCAGTATAAAAATGTGAAACATAAATAACACTAAGTAAATGTTGCTAAGCAATAATTGTCAACAATACCTGATTAATTATTATAACTTAATACCTCACTATTGGCGCCCAAAGCAGAGTACACTTAAATCCACAAAGAAGAGATATACAGAAGACTTAGTTGCAATCCTTGGCAGTTGATTACAGGGTGGATCTTCCAGAAGTTGCTGCAGATCAGTTGTTTTGAGGGGGGGGGTTACGGGGTCACAGGAGGGTGTTCTGAGGTCTAGGGAAACCACATGCAGCCTCCCTGCCCCTCCAAATGCCTTCTAACCAGGTACTTCTGGGGTTTGGCTCGTAGAAGGCATTTGAGGGCCAAGGAAGCCATGCTTGATCTCCCCAACCTGCAGAATGCGTTCTGCAGCTGAAAATAGTCACTTCCAGTTTTCAGCCCTTAGAAGGCATTCTGAGGATCAGGGAGGCCACACATGTAACCGGAGCATAAGGGGGCGGCCCTGGAACATGTGACCCAGGCTGGCACTCCTTCCAGCTACACCACTGCTGCAGACTGGCCAAAAAGGTAATGATAAACCTGTCAGCCACGAAAAGTAGCTTTTATTTGATGTTGACAGCTGTCAAGTGGAGAACATGGGAGCCAAATTATTACTGGGAAGCCAATGGCTAGAATGGCAGACTCGGTTTCAAATCCCCACTCAGTCATGAAATTCCCTGGAGAACCTTATGACAATTGCAGGCTCTCTGCCAAACCTAACCCACAGGAGCATTGTGAAGATAAAATGAGAAGACTACTTGCTGCTCTTCAGAACAAGTGTAGGATGAAAATGTAGCTATTGTTTTAAAAAAAAATAGAAACAGTCTTATTTGTACATATTCAAACGTAAAAGCAGCCCTTTCCTCTAAACCTCGTCATGTTTCATAATTTTTCTACAGCACTGATATTTGAAGGGAAAAAAAGCCTTCAGAGGTAGCCTGGGCTCTTCCTTTTGCTTGGACTGCTTAGGGAACCCTCTCACTCTTGTCCTGTTCTCTCAGCTAACCCTCATCATGATTTTTTTTTTAAAAATGCGCTTTATCCTAGGATTTGTTAACACGATAATGAACTGAATCTGCGTTTGAACAGAAAGTTCTCTGATTGTCCTGATGACGTAAGATTTGTAACCTGAGCCCTTTGCTGAGGTACAGCAGCTATTGACACATTTGGTGTTGGGGAGAAATGGGCCCCTCATTGCATCACTTTTTAAAGATCACGTTTTTTTCCCATATAAACTGCTATGACCCTTTGCACTGTCAGAGCACCTCGTTACTGCATTTTACTTGGAACCGTGATTCAGTGTTTACCTTTGTCCTATAGATGATGGTATAATATTGAGGATATGATTATGTAGATTATGTATGAGATGTTTTCATGATACATATGATACATTGTTTTGTCTGCTGCCTTAGGGCGCAATCCTGAACTGAGCTAGGCCAGCATAAGCTAAGACAGCAAAGTTTGGCCAGCACAAGGGCCACCGTAAAGTATGTTTGGACCACTCTTGGAGTCAGAGAGGCCAGAACACAGACTGAGCCATCCTCCCTGACTCTTAGTCCAAACACGCTTTATGGTATGTCTAACACGCTTGTGCTGGCCAAACTTTGCTGGCTTAGTTTATGCCGGCCTGACTCCAGTTTAGGATTGGGCTCTTAATCATGTATTTTCCTTTTTATAAAAGGAAATTTCTTATACAAGATCTTCCTTTTATAGCCTTTCCTCCTGGCTATAATTGGGAAAGTGGATGGGCTTCCATCCTGACTAATGTTATGAATTTAAATGCCCTTTATGAAGTGGTGGAGTCCTTTTTATTCCTTTGACCAGAGGGAGTATATTGCCCCAGGAATCTGGTATAGGTATGGGAGAGACTATTTAAACTTAGCAAGTTAATTGCTTTTTCCTTTTCTTTTGTGGCCTCAGCTGAATCATGAATTGAGAGGCACTGTTATAGACAGAAGGTGGGAGTTATTAGCTTCTGCAGGTTTGTGGACAGACCACATTATGAGGAGAGCTGAAGGGGGGAGCTGAGTTCTATAAATTGGGGATTGGCATTGTTGTACCTCTCCTGGCTCAGGGTTTCCTAAGAAGTACTTCTAGAATTGAACTGAAACTGTAGCAAATAACATAATATGGGACTATTTTCACAAAGAAGGCAAACAGTTCTGCTTGCACTGATCATCATGACATTCAATTACATTTTATTAATGAGAAGTTAACTGGAAGAATGAATAGTTAGAAATGTCATAATTTGAACATAAATGTTTTTATGCAAATGCAAGTAAATTATCCTGAGGATCAAGGCTAATTTTCCATTCCTCCTCAGCAGCCTTTCTTTTCCTCCTGTGTATGCTGCTTGGTATGCAAAAGTCCCAACTACTTGACCCCTTTCCACAAACACAGGGCTGTGGATGTCTGCAGACTTTGCACATTCATTACCACACACAAGGCATGGACTGGATTAGTCCACCCACTCTCACCAGCCCAATTTTGAAATGGAATGCTGTCTGATTGCTAAGTATTTCGTTCAGTGCAAACAGTCTGCATCAGTAACGCTCAGTTATTTAATATTTGTTTATAAAGTTCTGTTAGAGCTACTGCAGTGGAAAGGCATCTGCATACTCAATCTTTCAGGGCCAATCTTTTGGTCGCCCTGCGCTGCCGGAACTCATGTTCTGGCGGCGCAAAAGCCTGGCCACTGTCATGTGCTGCTGGGCCACTGCTGCAGACAGGGAGTGGCGAGGTGCATGGAACAGCAGCTCCTGAAGGTTCTGTTGGCTCTGGTAACTTGGCTGCAGAAGCATTCATGGGCAGAGGAGGAAGAGGGCGGGGAGGGGGGGTTCCCAGCAGCAGTGACTTGTGCATGGAATCTATCCCCTTTCTTTTAATCCTCCCTGCCTCTTTTCTCTCCTTGGACTTACACCAGCAAAATGGCTAGTGCCTGTCTAATGGGACCCATAGATGGTTTGCAGCCTATAAAACATATTTGACTTACCTCCTTCAGGCTGTTTCTGGCTCCTTCCCCCCTTAATACTATGTAGCCCAGCCTCTGTTGGTGTGGCTACGTGCTATAACACGGTGGGGAGGGTAGGATTGGGCATAAAGTTGCATTTCAAAATTCATAACATGCAGCGCAAAATTCTATGAAAATAATGTCCCTACACCTTCTGAAATTCAATTAAAAGAACTTACCCCAAACATCTATCCAGTGGCATTCCTATTGAGGGGGAATGCTAAGTTTGTTCAGGAGTCTGTGAACTCCTGTGTAAAGTGGCTTCCACCCCTCACCTTCAGAGCCCTCACCTTCATAGATTTGCATCTATGAGAGAAAAGCAAGGCATCTCTTCCACTTTGCTTCCCCCCCCCTCCGGAATACCACTGCATCTATCAAAACCATAGAGACATCTGTCGGTATAGTGTATGTCAATAGCACCACATAAGAATAGCTGTTACCGTGTATGAAAATAAATGAGCACATCTGTTTGAATCTTGGTTGAAAAATTGTCTAATTAGCTGATTTTACCTATACGTAAGAGCAAGCACACTTCAAGACATTATTCCACCTAGACTACCATTATCTATATTTCCAGGTACAGTACATTAGTAATGTATTGACTTGACAAGGAAGAAAACCCTTGAAGTTTGAACCGTAAGGAATTAATGATGAAAGGGGCCATATTCTGTTGTTACTTTATCAACATGCATTCCGGTAACAGTGTGCACGTTTTTAGATTATACAGGATTTAAGTAAACTCAGAGCCCAATCCTACCCCCCACCAAAAATGGGCATGCTGTATCCTGGGGGAAAGATCAGGAGGCTTCAGCAGGGAATGGGGATATAAATACCCTAGCCCCTGCATATGCCTCCTCCACAGGAAATTGCTATCACAAGGAGAGAAAGGGGGCTTCAGGAAAGAGGGATCAGATACAGCGTGCGACATCATCTTTAGATCCACTTTTCCTGTAGCCCCTTTGCCCAGTTTTGCCTCCTCTCCGTCCCTGTTGCACCTTCCTGTGCCCCTCCTGCCTTCCCTGCCATCTTACCTGCCTCGGCGGCCCTCTATAGATCTGGCAATGTGCATGGGAAAGCCCAGGCCTTCCCATCAGCACCCTGGCAGCGCACTACTTAGAGGCCTGCTGGAAAACATTTTATGGCTGTTTTACGGCATCAAGCACCGGTGGAACACACATTCCACCAGCGCTCATAACTCATAGGATTGGGCTGTAAAACATTGAAATAGCTGAATCACTAAGTCAAATCATAGCATTTTTATTGTTTCAGTGTTTTGATCAATGTTGGTTCAGTAGCACTGTGATTGCCAAAAACGTGGTGCCACTGTTTAGTCAATTGTCTTTTAAATTCTACACTAATTTTTGAATTCCCAGGTATATCTTTACAAAACGGTGCCCCAGTTTCTTTTCAATAGTAATTGTAAGATGCAACAGCAATTGATCCATTAACCAAAAATCACTTCATTTTTTTCCTGTATTTTATAAATAGGTACACAGTCAAATGTGGGCGTCAGGATTGTAGTTAATTTCCACCTCAGAACAAAAAGCTTACTAGATTCACAGTCAAGCCATCCTGTGACCCTAGGTAGAAATACAATCAGAATATTATGAGAGTTGTTGATTTTGGCAGAGGGGGGAACTTTCCTCCAAGGACATAACCATTATTATTCATCCTTTTTTTTTCCTTTCCAAATTGGTGACTGGGCTCAACCAAGCTTCCAGCATTGATGCAGCCAGAATCCAGTCCTAATGTAAGGAAACAAATGCTCCCTTAACTTCAGGAGGATACCATGACTGCCCCTCCACGGCAGGATGTGGCACATGTCCCATTGGCATGGCTGCATCAGTGCTGGAAAGTTTAGTAAGATTGGGCCCTAGTGTGGATTGTAAGATTGTAAGATTCCCAAGTGTGGGAATGTGGTCCTGGATGACTTCAGAGTCCACAAGTGTTCCCCTTTGGGTTCACTGTATTGAATGCCAGTGTTCCATATTCTGAGAACTGCCTGTTTTTTATCAGCTGCAGAGATTTCATGCTAAAATGCACTTATGGTCAGCAGAGTTTAAAAGTCGATTACTTATTGAATTTCAAGAGCAGCACTCTAATTACATGCAACACCTGCCCTGGCTATTTTCAAACAGTATTTCCTACAATCTAATGTTCCTAATCTTCCTAATGCAACTTCTGTCACCTTTGTGAGTTGACGGTAAAAAACAAAACAGTATTTTTTTAAAATAAGGATATTTATATTTTTTATAAGAATATGTATTTAGACAGGGCAACTCTTAAGAAGCTTCTTGTTAAGTGTTGGCAAGTTGTTAGTGAAAGGGCTTTTGAGGACTGTGTTTTATTAAAGCCAGCCAGGTGTGAGGTGAGAAGGTGTTGTACACCTGCCAGTTCTGTAACCACTGTTACAGAACAGGGCACTTCTCCAAAAATATTCAGCCGTTGGTTTCCATATTAGAGATAATTGATAATGGTTATAGATTTTCCCTTGCCAAGTAACTGTGATCTTTGCACATCCAATTTGAAACTTTTAGATACGTTCTTCCTCACTGTGATTACATGTCTTGGACACTAGCAATAATCTGAGCACAGGTACAAGCCGGCACTAGGTAGTTTGACACCATTCCCTCTGTAGAAGACAAAGCCCTGGTTTATATGTGTAGAATGAAACTTCATTGCTTTAGGCTGCAAGTGGGGACTTCCAGATCTGAATGCTTCTTGATATTGAAAACACCATCACCTCCCTCCTAATAGAAAATGAAAATATTAGGGATAGTCCTTATATCCTATCTTTGCCACATATGATCATCTTCTATGTTACAGTATTCTAGTTTTATTTCTGTTTTCTATATTTGTATCATAGGAAAACATTCAGAAATGTGATTGCTCACCTGCAGCCTGAAGTCATGTAATTCATTGCATGACGGCATGTGTAGACTTGGTTGTGGTTATCGGTGACAGCTGCCTGTCTTTTCCTTGCTTCCTTTTCTCGTTTTGTTTGGGTAATAGGATGGTATGCTGCGCCTGCAGTGATGGCATTGACTCTGAAGCGGGGCCCTGTCCCTCGTTTGCAAAGTGGCAAGGGCTTCTGGGAGATTAACTTCCATGTGTGGTTGGCATAGCCTGGAAGAGGTAGCGTGGGTTGAATATTCCTTCTGCTGAGTCAGATCATTGATCCACTGAACTCAGAGTTGTCTACACTGAACGGCAGCAGCTCTCAAGTGTGTCCACATGGGTGTTTTTCAGCCCTACGCAGAGATGCCAGTGATGGAACCTGTGACTGTTTATGCATCTCCCCTAGGAGAGCATTGGACTGTGCAAGGCATTTCAGGGACTGGCCTCTGGTGGCACAAAGGCCTTTTGACAAGTCTCCAAGGGTATCAACCTTTGAGGCCAGCTCTGGTAGAAGTGGGTACTTTTTTGTTGTTGTAAAGTGGTATATAAATATAACAATGCCAATGCCAATGCTGGAAAGATAAAACCTGTACTGTAATACCTCCAGTACTGTGGGGGATACATTCCTGGTAAATTAAGTGTTGTGTGAAACAGTGCTATAGAAGACATAATAAGCAATGAGGCACAAAACTAGCAGTGATTGGCCTAGACTTACTCAGAATGAACTACTCTTATTGGCTAGAAATGGCTGTCAATCAGGTCTGGAACGAAGGAAGTGGTGTTCTTTTCACATGCTTCTTCCCTTCATCTTATTTACATCAAGGAAACATTTTAGGGATTTGTGATTGGTTCTATCTCAATACTGCATGTTTCTATGATAATGAAAACATTTGCTTACATACCTCATAATATGCTCCGCTGTGTGCCACTTCGTTAGGATTGGGGCCTAAGTTGTAAAAAAACTTCTGAAAGCAAGGTAATATATGTTTAAAATAGTTTTTAAAAATCCGTTTGCATTAGGATTTTTTGTACTTTGCTGAAGGATGTGCTTTGTTTCATAAATGTCAGTACTTGAAATTCAGCTCTCTCTAGAAAAAGTCTTGAAACATTATACGCCTAACTTTCTAACATTGAGAATATTTTAATTCTCAATGTTAAAAAAGTAGAATGATCATTTGTGTGTTCTTGTTGGGAATAACTGAAGAACTTGAATAGTCTCTGGTTGAATTTATTTCTGAATAGCAGTACATGTTAAATTATTCAGTTGATATGACTTCTCTTAATTTTAATGATACAGTGACTTCTGCATCTGACGTTTTGAATTTGAGGTTTCATTTAACAAGTTGTCTCCTTTCCTTTTTGTAAATAGTATGCCTTTTTCATAATATCAATCAATCAATCAACAGGTATTTATATACCGCTTTTCAACACGAAGTTCACAAAGCAGTTTACAGGCAAATAGTAATACTAATAAAGTTAAATGGCTCCCTGTCCCAAAAGGGCTCACAATCTAAAAAAAGGCAGACCGCCAGCAACAGCCACTAGAAAGACTGCGCAGGGGTGAAGAGGGACAGTTACTCTCCCCCTGCTAAATATAAGAGGAACACCACTGGAAAAAGTGCCTCTTGTCCAGTTAGCAGGGGTTTATTATTATTACACATTAAATATTACACATTTTTTAAATTTTCTATTCTTTGACATGTTAGCCACTTAATAGTGTTTTCTTTAAAAACAAAACACCTAATGTTTGAATTATTGGGTATTACTTTCCCCAGTAAAGCAGGCCCTGATATTTAAGTAAATATCTCTAAGTAAATATGTAAATAAGTAAAAGGGACGTGGTGGCGCAGCGGGTTAAACCGGTGCTGGTGGGCTTTCCAACCAGAAGGTTCAAGACTGCGCGACAGAGTGAGCTCCCATTGCTTGTCCCAGCTCCTGCCAACCTAGCAGTTTGAAAGCACCTAAATGCAAGTAGATAGAGACCACTTCGGTGGGAAGTTAATGGCACTCCGTGCACTACGGCGTATAGTCATGCTGGCCACATGACCATGGAAGCTCATCCTTGGACAAAACACCGGCTCTACAGGCTTTGAAACGGAGATGAGCACTGCCCCCTACAGTCGGTCACGACTAGACCATTCGGTCGTGGGGAAACCTTTACCTTTAAATAAGTACTGTAAATATCTCTAAGTAAATATGCTCTAAGTAATTGAGTAATTCTACAGAACAGGATTTTGTGGGACTCCAGGGCTATAGAAATCCTGAGTGTTCTTGTGAAGGGGAGGCAAGCTAAAAGAATTGGTTGCCTGGCTCACCTGCAACCTGAACCTTGTGAAGTGAAATAGAAATGGGAAAGAGAGCAGCAACACAGAAATGCAGTGCAAAGGACCTTTGAACAAAGGATAAGGCGTGTGTCATGATTGATGGTTCCCTTATCTTTGGTAGAAAAGATGCGTCATCTGGAGATCTGAATCTCTTAAGGTGCCAGGTGGCAAAAAGTTTGTGAAATCCAGGCTGTCAGAGAGCACTACAATGTCACAAGGATTTGCAAGAAAAGAATCCAATACAGTACCTGTTGCAAAATGTGGGAGTTGTGGCTGCAGTTCTAACACCATCTATTCCATAACAAGAGTTTCTATTGGCAGGAATGTCTGATTATTATTTTTTTAAATATAGACAGGCATTCTTTGTTCCATTTTTATTTTGCCTTCAGATATATCATTCTCATTGTGACCAAAAGCATATTTATTCATGTATGTGGAGCTTTAATAGTTTTGCAGTTTGTTTGTAATTTAAGTAGCAATACAGTAGTACACTGATAGGCCAAAACTGAATGTGATTATAAAGTCACACTTCAATCAATCAATCAACTATATTTATATACTGCATTTCAATAAAAAGTTCACAAAGTGGTTTACAGAAGAAGAAGCGGCAGTGGCAGAAGCAGAAGCAGAAAAAACACTGCGCAAAGGTTAATAGGGGCAATTTATCTCCCTCTGCTAAATATAAGAGGAACACCATTTGGAAAAGTGCCTCTTGCCCAGTTAGCAGGGTTTAAGGCTGCAATCCTTTTATACTTCTTGGGAGTAATGCCCAGGGGCATAACATTTTTCCCCAGTGCCTGAAGCAGTGATGTCACAATGCCATGGAACACTGTGACATCACTTCCGAGTTCGCGCACTCTGTTCTGGCTTCTGTGGAGTCTGGGCACATGCAAATTGTGTGGGTGAGGCTAGCAGCGCACCAGATGTGACTGGACAGAGCCTGCAGGCAATCATGCACCCCCTTCCCCAGCATAGCTTCCAGGACACATGCCCCTCAGGCTGTACCCAAGTTATGCACCTTGTAATGCTACTGAACATAGTGGGGTTCATTTTCAACTAAACAGGCATATGATTGTGCCGTATGTTAGGGAACCAATTATTAGGGCATGTCCAGGCTCCTGAGTATTGCAAAGGGAGTAGGTGGAGGGAACAGTGGTTGAAATCAGTGTACTTTTCAGTAGCCTGCTTTGGTGAGTGCTTTGGGCCCCAGTCAATTATATCCCCAGTCAAACTGGCCCACCAGTAAAACTAGTTTTTGATTAGGGTTAGCAGAGCCCGCACAGATCAGTGTCCCATTCTTTTTATACATTTGTCAGGGTAGTGATAAGATAGAGAGCATGAATTGGCCAAAATCATTGTTCAGTATAATCTTGGTACTAGGAATGTTTTTCTGCTCATTACAGCTCTTTTAGGTGTAAAATCTGCATTGGAAAGTACTCTTCTGTATATAGAAGACTGAATGGATTGGAGGTTTGGGCACTTGGTAGATACTATGTTTCTTATTAACTGCCACAAAACAAGAGACTGATGCGGTAAATGCTGTGTGGGATTTATGGCATTTTTCTTCTTTGTCTAAAAAGTCCATTGTGCCACTTGATTTGTGATTAAACGGAGGGTGTGGCTGGTAGAAAAATGAATCAGAGGCTCCATTGTGCAAAGGCTTTAGCTTAGGGTTATTTGACTGATATGTGACACTATTTTAACTAGAATATGAGGTCAGCAGGTTTGCCTATATGAGATACCTACTGTGTGCACATAGGATTTCCATCAAGATGTGCATGTTGTTCTACAGTTTTAGAAATTATTGGCTTTTGATGTTGTGACTGATGAATGATGCACAGCCAAAATATGGTTTGAGGGCACATGATGCAGTCACTTACCTGAAATTAAGTGGGTCTAAATTGGGTTAATGCCTGGATGAGAGACTTGCCTAGGAAGTCTATGTACGATGCCTTGAGTTTCACCATGGAAGAGAGATGGGATATGAATACAATCAAGAAATGCAGTGAACAGCTCAACTACTTTCATGTATATTGTTTGTATCTGTAATTATCATTGTTTTGTTATATTCACCTTATGGGTGGGAGCACTTCTCCCCCCCCCCCGCTTGAACTTTTTGTTTACAGAGAATGAGTGTACTGTATATCTTCCAACCCAAGAAACTATATTTATTGTATTAGTTTTGTAGTTTCCTTTCTATTGCTCTACAAAGTATAGGTATTTCAAGCTTGCTTATGTTTCACTCCTCTGCACATTATTTTTGTTGTAGTATTAATTAATTATCCTTAATCTCAATATTCTCTCTCTCTCTCTCTCTCTCTCTCTCCCCCCCCCTCCGAGATAAACATGTGACATGGTGGACCCATGGACAGTGCTTAAAAACATTTTGTGTTCATGCCTAGTATAAAACAACTCAATCCTAACTATGACGTAATCATGAAAAAATATTTCAGCGAGACTTGCATTCAAACAACTATGCTTAGAATTGCTGGTAATAAATATTGTAGAAGGGCAGAGTTGTGTACCTGAGATGTTCTTGGCCTGGGATATGGAAAAACCCAATTTCAGATTCTTGTCCCGTTCAGTCGCCTTAATCAAGTCATTTTTACTTTTTAACCTCCAGCCCCAGCTATTGGTGTAACTAATGTCTTGCTCTAGTCTCTTTGGAGGAAGATTAGTGTGCAGATATATAAATGGGAGTTGTTTCATGATGTGTTGAACACTTGAACTGTGGCCTTACTTCACTATACTGTTTGAGTTAAAATTGCTCACAATCTCAGGTGGATGTTGTAAGAGGGCCATCCACAGATGCCTCCTGCATTACTGGTATCCACAAGTAGCTTTTCAATCAGGAGACAAATGACAGCACTGTCTTTGCTGCTGGCCAGCTGCTGGGACAACAGCCTTGACTGCACCACTGTCATTGTGGTCGCACGGGCAGCCAAATGCAAGTCATGTGGAGGCTCAGACTGTTGCCCCCGTAGCCAACCAGCAGCAAAATGGAAATCGCACATCGTCTGCAGCAAAAGCTGCTGGTGGCGGGCAACAATCTGAGCTGCTGCTGTTGCTGGCGGGCGACTTGCGTTCAGTTGCCCGTGCAACTGCAATGACAGTGGCAGAGCCGAGACTGTTGCCCCCGCAGCTGGCTGGCAGCACTGATTAGTGGTCTTGGTCATGCTGTTTGTTGTGTGCTACAGCTGGGGAGGGGGCAGGGGGCAGACCAGGCTTACTAGCTTGCTGTGTGTGGCACACCGAGTTCCTCTCTTCTGAAACAGTGCTAAGTGTGTTCTAGGGCATCTGTGCATGCAGCCAGCCCTCTACAGCAGGGTGCTGGGAGTGTGGCCTGGCTGCTGGCACTGCTGCTGTTATTCTGACTGGCCCTCAGCCCTGGTTCAGGAGGTGGTTCAGGAGATGTCGAGACATCCTTAAACTAAATTAATACTTTGCATGTTCCTTAATTTTTTTTTTAATATTAAAATGGTTGAGGTCAAATGTACAATTTCATTCTAAATGTACAGATTTAGATTTTCAGGCATTTTGCAGATACTGTCCCTTAGGCAGTGGTCCCCTAAAGAGGAGCCTAGTTCAGTATTCCTCAGGGCCCACTCCTAAGGCCCTCATCGCCATTGGTATACTCGTACTTCCGGCTCTGTGTTGTGAATGTGCCATAAAGCCCGTTTACCACACCCAGAGTGTAAGAAGTTCTTCCACGTTGACAGCCGATAAGTATTCCTAGGACGGGGGAGTCAGGGGTGTGTAAGGGTTTACCACAGGGGGGTGGATGGGGAGGAGGGTAGGGGGTGGAGCCTCTTCCGCCATATTCTGTCCTCCTTTCTAAGCTGGGTGGCCCAATATGGGCTTCCTTGACTCTGCGTCCATTCAAACGTAGGCGCAGAGCAGAGGAGAACCATTGCTGCTGACTGCGGTCTATCCAGGGTAAGGAGCAAATGCTCCCTTCCCCCAAAGAGACCTCCAGTGGTATCAAAGTGGGCTTAGGATCCAGCAGTTGCCATTTCTGTGAAACTGGAGCCCGGGTGCTGCCAGGTTCAGGATTGGGCTACCTGTCATTTCTATGCAAGTGTCATTGGCTTTGTGGAAGTGTATTCTAAGTTACAGATATAGGTCATAATCCTATGAAATGCTGAATCATCACCTTTGCTCCCTCTGGGGCTTTCCTTAAGTATTTCCTTAAATATCTCAGGGTTGCTAATATCATAATGTAAGATTTCATGTCTTGTGTGACACATTTGGTCATATTTAACAGGGCAGTTCCTTGCCCCAAAGAGCTTTCAGTCTGAAATTAGCCACAGGGGAGACAATAGAAGAAGAAGTGGGAAATGAATGCAATGGGTAAATGAGGAAGAAGATGCACCTGTTTCAGTTCCTTATCCTTAGGCCTGGTTACAATGGGATATGGAGATGTTAGATTTTGAGCACTCCGGGCACTGCATACTATTTATTGAATTATTTTGCTACATGAAACACCTTATATACCACTTTCAACAAGAAGTAGTTCATAAACTATAATATGGAAAGCTAAACTTTAAATTAAGATGAATCTCATAGGTTTAATGATTGGCGTGCCCTGAGGGGAGGAAGGAAGTAGAAATACCCAGGCCAGAGGGAACCTATAATACTGGCGACGATGGACTCTGTCGTTGGCCTGACGTTATAAAGTTTTATTTTGTTATTTCATTGTGCTTTGTGAGCATTTTGTTAGCTGCCTTGGGCTTTTGTTTTGGCTAGGGAAAGAAAGGGTATAAATTCATTGGCAGCCTAATCAGGATTGGGCTGCCCTGTGTAAGGGTTTACTACAGTGGAACAGAGTTCTGCTGATGTAAAATGGCTACCAACAGAGCATGCAGTGCTCTGTCAATGGCCATTTTGCAAGTATTGCTGCCTCTAACAGAGGTGCCACAACCCCACTGATGGACCCTGTCTCACCTATGTAAGTCAGCAGTGGGGGCAGAGAGGGGGCAAAACTGGGTGGGGATGGGGGAGGAACAGGGGTGGAGAGGTGACAGGAGGGCTGAATCCAGCAACAATGGAGCGTGGCAAATCCTATCACCTCTTTTTCAAGCCTCCCCTCCCCTTTTCCTTGGACTTGTCCCAGATAAAGGGTTTCCTCAGATGTGAGGAGATCCATTGCAGCGTGAGAGGTTCCAGGGGAAGTTGGAAAAATAATTTCCCTTTCCCACCCGAAGTTTCCTGATCCCTCCCCTTGCTGGATACATTGCATGCCTTTTTGGCACAGTTGTATTAGTGGGAGGAGGGAAGGATAGGATTTGGCTATATGTAAATCAGTACGCGTGCATATAAGGTTTTGAATGATATTTAAATGCAAGCATTGACATTAATGATGCGTTCATGTGAGAGAAAAAATGTTCAATACATTGAGAGATCCAGTGTGATGCACTGGAGATATATAAAACATTATGTGCTGTGTATACCTTTCAAATGTTATGTTGCCATCAGTATATAAAATGGTATAACATCTTCCTTTGTGTTTACGCAGGTTATTGCCATCGTTATGGATATATTTACTGATGTGGATATTTTCAAAGAAATTGTAGAAGCTTCCACTAGGGGAATTTCAGTCTATCTTCTGCTAGATGAATCTAACTTTGACCACTTTCTTAAGATGACAGAGAAGCAGAACTGTCAAGTCCAAAGGCTCAGGGTAAGTAATTTCTTGTATGAGAGATTTGTTTATTTATACATACCTCTTTTGATTAAAAAGTTCTCAAAGCAGTTTACAGAACAAAGGAATTAGTTTATTCTCTTTACAAACTATAAAGAGAAACAGACAGACAACAAAAGAAAGGGAGAAAAATAGAAGCAAATGTAAATAGAGAAATGTATTTATTTTTATTGTATTTACTGCTATTAATTTTAGAAAGTGAAGCAGTAGGGAAGAATAAATGCCACTAAAGATAGGAAAACGTTCTACCAGTTGCAAATAGCTATTTGCCTTCTGCCTCTTGTAAGTCATGGTGGCCTCCACGATGACATGGGAAGGAAGCTTTACTATATACACGCCAATTCTTTTTCAGATTTGGGCCTGAATTTCATACAATGAATGGAAAGCTAAGTCTGTTTAACAGTTGTTTGCTTTTAACCAGTGGTGGGATTCAAATAAATTAACAACCGGTTCTATGTCCTTCAGGGCGGCCTCAGGGCCATCCGCTGCCTTTCTTCCCTCTCCCAACCTAAAATTAGCAACCAGTTCTGCAGAATAGGTGAGAACTGGCTGAATTTCACCACTGCTTTTAACCCATTATGAGCCTAAGAAAAAGTGACTGATCCAAGATCACTCCATTGAGCATCATGGCTGAATGAGGACCTGAACCCATGATCTCTTGGTCCTAGGGTGGACCAAGCACTCCACACTATACCATCTGTCAGTGTTTTAGGGTGCAATCCTAACTAACTTTCCAGCACTGACATAGCTCTGCCATGGGGAGTGTTCTACATCCTACAGTTGGGGGGGGGGGGGTCAGTCACAGAGGCCTCAAGGTAGGTGAATGTTTGGTCCCTTACCTCCGATCTGCATTGCCCTTATCCCGGTGCTGGAAAGTTGGTTAGGATTGTGCCCTTAGTAGAAGTACAGATTTATTCCAGTTTAAGCATGAAGTTCTCACATTAGACACCAAGAAACAGCATATGTGGTTTAGTTCAGCCATGAGAGCAAACATTGGTTTAATTCAAGGCTTGTACTCATGCTCTCCATTCTCTTTCTTTCTCTTCCCCTTGCACAATTTTATTCCCTCCTTTACCACT
The DNA here is from genome assembly GCA_029204185.1 of Lerista edwardsae. Classification (NCBI taxonomy): domain Eukaryota; kingdom Metazoa; phylum Chordata; class Lepidosauria; order Squamata; family Scincidae; genus Lerista; species Lerista edwardsae. Next base: position 16,014,117 of record JAJKFI010000012.1, on the reverse strand, counting down.
AGGTAAACTCTTACTTACTCAAACCATAATTTGCCCACAAGCCAGAATTGTAAACCAGAATTTACCTCCTAACAGTAAGATGTGGTTTGTGACTAACAGAAGTAAGGGACGAGTAACTAATAGACGTAAGGGAGGGGATTGGACCACACAAGAGGGCTGAGGGAGGAAGTAAGTACAGATTTCATTCAAGTAGCACCAAGCCTCTGGGTGTAGGTGAGTATGGAGTTATTTTTCTGGAAATGCTTGAAACAGCTGACTGCTGAGTATTTTCCTGTTTTCCTCAGATGAGTACTAACAGAAACATTTTTGACTGATAAGTAATATGCTGGCTTTATAGGTGTGTCACTATGTCTGGTAGCTGCCTCACACAGAGATAAAAAGAATCTTCTAAGCACAAGAGATTTGTATGACTGACAAACAGATTGCCAAAGAAAATTGCACACTCTCTCAGGCTGAGTCAAAATGTCTGCCATTAGAACTTCTGACTAGATTGTGTGGAGCTTGCGAGGGGCGGGGGTGGGAATGGCCTCCATTTTTGTTTTTTCCTCTTCACTGCTTCCAAGCACATGGAGGTGGTGCTTTGCTCAGCATCAGAGAACAGCTGCCACCTTTTCCTCAGAATGCCTTGTGGATGTTTCTATTCATGGTGTCTTGAATTGTTCCAAGGGGCATTCTGGGGAGAAAACTGGCATCCACCAGCTATCAGTCACTGGAAGAAATACCAGTGGGTATCACACTTCACAGTTGCAAGTCCCTGAATTCTTCTCTGGCTCAGATTAAAATTCAAGCTGGTGATCAATTCCCAGTGTGCCAACTATCTCAACCATCCTAATACCCCAAGCTTTTGACATCACACTTTTCAGAGGCAGCAGTTTCATTTCCAACACAGGGAAGAAAGATGTTTTTATCTCTTCCTTCTCTCTTTTGGTGCTTGTGTCCTGGATCCTGATGTCCCCTGGGAAATGTAGTTTTCCCAAGGGCTATTGCACTGCCTACTAACAGAAGAAGAAAAAAATACCTCCCATCTTTCTTTTGCTGCACCTGGAGCACCTCTGCTGCCACTGATGCTAGTAACTGCAGCTTAAGAGGAAGGAGAGAGGGGATGTGAGGGACTGGAAGCTGAGCAAGGAAACTTGATCGTTGATGCTGATTTTATGTTTTGAACTGCTTTGAGCTGTGGAAAAGGCTCACATTTAAATGCTTTCAATTAATACTATGGGTAGAGATCAAATTTGGGATAACATGTGCGCCTGGCCTTAAACCTCTGGACTGTCTTGCAGCCAAAGCTTCATGGCAGTGACAGCAAAATCAGTGAGTCATTAATCTAACCATGGACCTGGCTGGCAAAGGAGCCCCTCAGTATCGCCACAATGCAGTAGGTTCCCTAGGATGTCTAGCGAATCTACCATGTAACTTCAGGGACATTTGCTGCCACAAGGCCATTGTACCTTGAGATCTCCCAGGGCAAGCAGTCTTGTGGTAGTGACCACAGAGGCTGCTAGGCACATTAGGTTTCTGACTTCCTTTACCTGTCTGGCGTATGGACTGGATGTTTATTGGAGGGAGGACCTCTGTTTTGTTTCTTCACCAATGTGAATAATTGCAAGTCTCCACTTGTTCTTATATTAATTTAGTAGATCTAGTTGAACATCAGCAATTTGCCTCATTAAATAACTCCAGTGACTACATTATATGCCTTTTGATGAGAAAGTTTGATGAGAAAGATGAGGAGCAGCTGCACCTTCTGGTTTGCTTTTGGAGTCAAAAAGAAAGATTTTATAGACTTTGGGTGGAGAAATGCTAGGGTTCCATTTTCATGTTGCCTTGGGGGTTTTCAGTATTTTTCTTGCTGATCCAGTAAGGCTTGAAGATACCTAAGCTGCATCTCTCTATGTGCAAATTAATTAGATATCGTTACATTGATGTGACACAGTTGTCCTTATTCAGGTTGTTCCTGTTTCTTGAATAGCTTATAAAGTTTTTTTGTTGTACCCATAGAAGGAACTTACATTGTACTTCTGTAACAAATAGAATAAAAGTATAATGGGTCAGGGTGAACTAGGAAGGTTTGCAGTTCATCAGATAGTTGGGTGGAACCAATGAAGTGACATTAATTTCTTTGTGGGGTTTATTAGCAGTCATGGGAGCCAAGCATGAAGGTTAAGAAGTTAAATAATGCCGCTATCAACAAAGATGGTTATTGTAGTCCCCAGCTTTTCAGACTTTAGGTACATATTACATATTAGTTCATCAATGACCCTGTAGCCTAGAAAACCCATTATATTAGGTCTGTCATTCTGTACATGGTAGCTTAGGACAATGTTTTTCAAACTGTGGGTTGGGACCTACTTGATAGGTTACAACCTGATGTCAGGTAAGTCATGGAAAGCTGGAAGCTACCATCTTGGAAGCCACAGACCTTACTTTGCTATGTTCCTTTTGTGAGTGTTAACAGTTTGCATTTTCAAATGAGGATTTTTTTAGTTCAATGTTTTTACGTAATGTTTTGTCATAATCTTGCTTTCTGTCAGGGATGTTTCATGGTTGTGCGATTGTGCAGTCTAAGAATGCCATTGTGCATTCCAGGAGTGTCATTTGAATACTTCACCGTGATGAAACTTCCTGCTTAATGATGTCATTTCCAGCTATGACATCACTTCCAGATTAATGACAACTTCTAGTGGGTCCCAACACGAGTGCCATTCTAAAAAGTGGGTCCCAGTGTGAGAATCACTGGCTTAGGAGTAATGACTATTGAATAAAATGGGACTTATTTCCAAGGATGCATACATAGGATTCTGTTGTGTATACCAGTGCAGATCCTACACAAAATGTCTCTTAGAATTGTGGAAGGGAGCTTGGAGGTCATCCGTTTATTGCAGGCAATTGCCACAGCATTCCCAACCAGCCTCTGAACGAAGCCCACTGCTGCAAAAGGCAGATAGTTACAGAACTGGACAACTTGTACAGTTAGGAAATCCTTCCTAATATTTAGTTTAATGCTGCTTTCTCTAATTTCAACTCATTGATTCTAATCCTGCCTTTGGAGCCACAGAAAGTCCTCCCCTTCTTCTGTATGATAGACCTTCAGATACTTGAAAACAACTGTCAGATCTCCCCTTAATCTTCTCTAGATTAAGCATATGAAGCTCTTTTACCTGTTCCTCATAGAACTTGATTTCCAGAATCCTCAACATCTTAGTTGTCCTCCTCTGAACCTGTTCCAGATTATCAACATTCTTCCTTAAATGTGGTGCCCAAAATTGGACATGGTATTCCAGGTGAGATCTAACTAGTGCAGAATAGAATGCAACTTTTATTCCTCATGATCTAGATTCTTGTGTATATTCTTGTTTCCCTATTATATTAATTAACCCCAGGTTGAGAAGAGTATTCATGTTAGCTCGATTCAACATTTTTCCCTCAGCGAATCATGCCGGCCGTTTTGCAAATATCCCTAGAGAGGAACGACTATGTCTTTTTTGTCATTTGGTTCCAGATACCCTCGATCATATACTTTTTCATTGCCCAGCTCATTCTTCTATTCGTAAGGTTTTTTTAGAACCCTGGTTATCTTCTCAGCCGAACACCCCTGAAACTTTCCTGAGTGATTCCTCCCCTCTTATCACAGAAGCTGTGGCTAGATTTCTGTTTGAGATTTTCAAATTAATCCTTAAACTATAATTTACATGTGTATTTTTAGTGTCAGCATTGTTGTATTTATGTTGTATTTATGCCAATAAAAGTTTGGGCAATGAATGAGTGTCTGTAACCTTTCTTCTCTGCTACGCTAATATTCAGAGAAACAAATGAGAGAAATAGCCATGTTCACCACCCATTGCCATGCTTCAGTCACACAGCACTCCCCCTCTCTGACTCATAGCATCAGTTCAAACAATTTTCATCATGGTTCAGAAGACCAGGAATATATTGCCATTTAGTTCAGAATGTTCAGTACATTCTCTAAACCCCTCTTGTGCAAGTCCCTCCTCCATTTCTGGGATTGCCCTGATCATAATTTGCTGCAATGCTTGCATTAGGCAAACTGTGTCTAGCAGTAATTTCTAAACCATCATTTGGATCCATGAAGTGGAACATCACTTTATAATAGCAATAGCAACTGCTATTGATAGAAATAGCAACTGCTATTTTCTGACCCCATCTTTAGGGGTCAATTGACTCTCCTGCAGCGGAAGAACCAGTCCTTCCAATTAAGAAGCAGCCCAGATAAAATTATTATCTTTGCATAAGCAACAGAATGCACAAGGTCACTTCAGTGACAAACACCAGTCTGCATAACACATTATTTATCCTCATCGTACATCACCTTATATCCCTAGCCATGTAGTCTCTTAGATTTGGAAAAAGGAGCTCAGTGTTCCGATCCCCACACAACTGTTAACCTCAGTAGGTGATCTTCTGCAGTTACGGTCTAATTTACCCCTAATTGTGTTAGTAACAATAAAATGGGGGGTGGGGGAGATAAAATGAATACCTTGATAATCCTGAGGTTCATATTTCCCCTTTTGTCTTTATTATCTTCATATCTGTTTCAAATCTTCTGAATCATCCATCTTCAAAAGAAGACCTGAATTTATAAGCAGTCTGTTTCTTCTCCATTTCGCCTTGATATTGGCAATAACTGAGAAGCTCCTTTCTTTGGGCATGTGAAACAGTGATGGAGGATCTGCCTATAAAGCTGGCTTTGTTGTGCTTATACAAGCACTACTCTGCATTAGTTGCTCACTGCAACATGAGCAATATGGTTAGCTGATTTGTAAGCCCATCTTGATCACCTCCAATTTGGAGGTAGAAAGGTGAGGTATAAATTGTGAGCAACCTGCAATTGGGCAATTCATATATAGTGGTTCGCCCTTTTCTGTTCCATTGTGACCCAGGGCTAGTCCAGAAAGAAATATGAACTTAGTTTATGAACTAATTATCACTGAACTCAGAAATAAGTCTCAGTGAATAAGCAGGCATAGGAGTGGGTTGTAAGTTGTTGGTATTGGTACTGACGTAAGTGTTGTTATTGGTACTGACATATTCTTGCGTTTTGCATTCTGTCATTTTTCAGAACATGAGAGTACGTACAGTAAAAGGACAAGATTATTTTTCCAAGTCAGGAGCAAAATTCCATGGGAAAATGGAACAAAAATTTCTCCTTGTCGACTGTAAAAAAGTCATGTATGGTACTTACAGGTACGTAAAAAAGGGATGGTGCTATGCTCTGGGAACCTCTATAGTCATTGTTCCAGTGTAAAATGTGGAAGCTGCTTTCCAAACCAGAATTTGGTAACCCCTTCCCTCAAGGTTGATTATGATTATTTTTAAGCATGAAAAAACTGGAGCATCATTAGGACATGGTGTTATGCATGCATAAATCCTAGTGAAGTCAATTCTGACGTTAAAGCCCCCATGTAAGCACTATTTTATTTCAAAGGAACAAAACAGGTCTGCATAGTGGCAACTCCCACTACTGTATAGTTTCAACTCTGTAAACTTACTTCCAAACATCACAGATTCCATGGAGGAGCATCACATAAGAAACATTTTTGTTCACAGTCACATGGATGGGGAACCATTGGGTTGAACCACAGATGCAAATAACTGTTCTTGTTCTTCTTAAATAACTGCACGGCTGAAGCTTAAACTAGAGAGTACCTGGATGAAATTTCCAGTGTTCAATAAATCGTAGTGTTCAAAGTCTCTTCTTCACGGTCTCCAACTCACATTATTCTGGCACTCCACTCCTCTACCCACCCCGGAACGCCCTCCTGTTCCACCCAGAATGGCTGCATTGTTGGCGAGCGGCGAGTAATGGCTTACCACCAGCATTGGAGGTGCTTCACTGCGCCTTGCTTGACATTTGCCTGGGCTGTACGAGCGTATCGCCAGTGATAAGGCCCATTGGATTGGGCTCTTAGAGGAGCTCTTAAAATATAAATCTAAAATTTGCAAGTTGATGATAGCTGGTATAGTTGATAAATGTTGAATATGGACAGGGGAGATGTGAGTTCATATTTTCACACCAAAATCAGTTTTAATGTGACCTTCAACTTGCCATTGTCCATTAGTCGAACCAGCCTTATAGGATTGTTATGAGGATAGTTTAACTTTATCATTTCTGCTTCCACAGAAAGCACAGAATTGTTTTCAAGTAGGTACCTGCATGATCGCTCATGCAGGTCACACCTGCTTAGTATCAGCAATGTTGCAGCATTCCAGAACTGGTACTCCCAGTTGTTTAATTGGCTCCATGGGTTAACTTCATATTCCGTATGGAATATGGAGATCCTTGGAAGAATTAATAATAAATATTTAAAATAATATCTCATAGTCAATCCATGCACTTTGTAAATACTTCATTTCATTGTTTTCAGTTATTGTTGGAATTATCATTTAATGCACAATCTTTTAGAAAGCAGATAATTTGTGTACTAGCCCTCTGTATCCATGATTCTTCTTTTCGTTATATCCAAATGTGACAGAGAAGGTAAGATAAATTATATTCTCTTACTCTCAAATTCCTGCAGAGAGTATACCTTGATATATCTATGCAGCAGGTTGTTAAAAACATGACAGTTTTGGGTAACAAAACAGATTGAATTAAAGATTTCCATCAGTGTAGTGATTGTTTTCCAAACTTTGTTATGTAAGAACTAGTAGGTTAATTTATACATGTGTTAATAATGTGAGTTCAAGGAATTGCTGCAATGAACCATTCTGATTAGACCTATTCCAACAAAATGTCCAATATTATAAACATAATAGTCTGAACTAGTATTTTTCAGTGAAATGTATATTGGAAAATATTGTTAGGTTGGATCCTACGGCTTCTTTCCACCAGTGGAAATATTCCATGCTTTGAAAAAAGATGTCTTGGTCTGGAGGAGTCTCTTTTTCTGGAGGAAAGAAATTTTAGGTTCCATCCCATTGAGTTTCAAAACTGATTTTTGTAAATAGCTATACCCGATAGGTGCATGCCAATTGGTTACAGTAATATATTTTAGTGAAAGACTACATCCAGTGAGTATTCATCACACTATTTTCGCCATCATTTTTATTTAAATTGATTTTTTTCCAATTTTGTATAGACATCTCCACATGTTAGTCTTGTCTCTAAAGTGCCTTTCACCTCTCTGAATTTGTCAGTGATGGCTTTGTACTTGTGGGGTTCTATATTTGTTCTTTTTCAAAGAGACCTCAGCATGCCATTTTGACAATTGCTTCAAAACTTTCACTTTTCTCATTTCTTCATTGTACTTCAAGCAGAAAGACACATGTTCTAAGCAGGATATAGGACCTTGTTTTGCCCATACACAAAACGCTAGTGCAAAGTGGCCTTGTGGTGTTAGCCAGTGCTGTAAATAGAAATGTATTGGTAAGAATAGATGGTTAAAATGTACAGATGTCTGGGGTTTTTTTTTTAGTAATCACTAAGAGCTTTGAAAGCAATTACAATTCTAGTTCACATGTCAGAGCAGAATAGATCGCTTTTTGCAGAGAAAAAGGTTCTCCTGTGTAAGCTAAGTCACTAATTGCATAATTCATATGAATTCTATAAATTTATAAATAAGTGATTTAGATTACTAATTGTCATTTCTTCATCTTTCAGCTTTATGTGGTCGTTTGAAAAAGCCAACCTCAGCATGGTCCAGATTATCACAGGACAACTTGTTGACTCTTTTGATGAAGAGTTTAGGACCCTGTATGCTCGCTCCTCTGTTCCCAGTTCATTTGCTCCAGAATTAGTTAGGGTTAATAGTCGCCAAGCACTCTGGGAGAATAGCACATACCAGCATTCACATGCATCCTTAGCTTCAATTTCTAGCCAGCGAAATCCTTTTGGGAGGCAAGTCACGATTCCTAACTTAGATCCAAATTTTCTGAAATCACGAGGGAGATATGTAATCAATGACAACGACACATTTGGTGCTAGAAATCAGCTCTTCAATAAAACACCATTCGCTCCAGGGTTTCACATGCAGAATAGAATTCAGCAATATCAGCCCAATGAAATTAATGAGCATTGGAAAAGGCACAGTTATGCAGGGGAGAAGCCAGAAAGGACTCCATATTTGATGCTTCACAGAGCAATGAATCGGGCAAATAACCCACCCAATATATGGAAAGTTCCATCTGATAGTCTCAGTATTGTATCTTCATTGCATGGTAGCTATACAAACCACAATGTGCCTCAACAAAGCTTAGCTGATCGACTTCCACAGCCAAAGCTCAATATTGCGGATAGGAACTCGGTTGTACGAAGATCTTTTAATGGAACAGACAATCACATTCGCTCTCTACAGCAGCGAATGCCCACACTTGAACGTACCACAAAATCATTTCTGCGTAACTGGCGTATTGAATCGTACCTGAACGATCAGTCAGATTTTCCACCAGATTCCAATGGTTCAGGGGTAGGTGATAGGTGTGAGGGCTTTGAAACACCAGAAAACATAAAAGCCCATGCTTTTTATGCCCATTCTCGACTGCGCTCCTCATTTGCTTTTAAGCCTACTTTGCCTGAACAGAAAGAGGTAAACAGTTGTGCAAGTTCCTCAAATTCAACAATTATTGGTTCAGAAGGGAGTGAAACACCTAAAGGAACACCCAATCATGTCGCCAAATTAGAAGATGCAACTGATAACACTGCAGCAGAACTGAATTCCCATATTCCTCTGGAACCTGATATAGTTAAAAGCCATAATTCACAAATTTCAGAAGATACAAAACCAAGCATAACTCCTACTGCAACTAGAGAACAGCCATCCCACATCTCTTCCACTCTCAGCACAAGCAGACCTGTAGAATTTTTGAAGGACCATCAAAATGAAAGTATACTGAAAAGGCGAAGTTTTCCAATGTTTGACAATTCGAAATCTGCTTTGAATTATGGGGAAAACAATGAGGCATCCAACTATGGCTATAGCACACTCAACAGGAATATATTTAGGCGACCAACCGTTTTACCACCTCCTCCAGAAGACAGCTTAACAAATTCTAAAAGTTTACATAATGTAGCCAATCATCTAGTATATGAAGATAAAAGCCTCACAGTTGAACCAAAAATCTCCCCCACTGCCAAATCTATCTCTGTGGCTGAACTTGTTGAATCGAGCAAAGAAGAATCGTGCAAGGATGTCATGCCAAAGAAGGAAAACAAGAATTCTCCGAGTTTCTTGAAAAAAGGTTCACAGAAACTGAGATCACTGTTAAATCTCACACCGGACAAGAAAGAAAACTTGTCAAAAAACAAAGCACCTGTTTTCTACAGGATGTGTAGCAGTTCTGACACATTGGTATCAGAAAGTGAAGAGCTTCAAAAACCCAAAATGTCTGAGATCAAGATTGATTGTTCGCCAAGAAAAAAAAGATTCTCTTCTTCTAATTCACAAGGGAGCATACACAAGAGCAAAGAGGATGTTACAGTCTGCCCTGCGAAGTCTCCGAAATCTCCCAAGCCCCCCAAATCTCCTAAGCCTCCAAAGTCCCCCAAGTCTCCAAAATCTCCAAAACCTCCATCTGATGAAAACCTTAAAAGGGGTCCTACTGCAAAACCCATGGAAAATATGTTGCTACAACTTCCAGGCGACGCTTCCGCTCCTAGATTTAACACTGAACAAATTCAGTATCAGGATATCAGGGATGTAAGGACAAATGCTGGCCGTGAGCGAATGCCTGCACATGCTCCTGTTTCTTCACATAGAGCCAAGGCAGTCACAACTCGTCCTACAAACGCAAAAACCAATGAGGAGTTATTGAGGCCTCACTTGAGTGAAAGGCGTATTTACAGTCGCTTTGAGCCATTCTGTAAAATGGAAAGCTCCGTTCAGCCAATGGGAACGCCACCTGTGCACACCAAAAGCAGCGGTCAACTTGCAGAGACAAATAGCAAGATCACAAGAAACAATTACACAAGGAGCAATCAGATGGTTAATTACAACCCTGGTGTATACCACCCATTGCATCCAAATGAAAACAAGCTACGAGGATTTATGCAAAAGTTTGGTAACTTTATATACAAAAACAAATGAAACCTAACGTATGAATTTTTTGTTAAAGGTTGTCCATGCTGTAAATACTTAAGAAGTGAAGACTGGTGAGGAAGCTTTTGTAAAGCTTAACTACAGTTACTACAGGGATTACAACACTGCTGTGCATATATATAATTTCACAAAATCCAGATCTTTCCGCACAAATTTTGGAATAAGGCTTATAGCTGTTTTGCATTTTTATGGAATTTGAGATGTGCTCATTGCCAGACAATGAGAATAAAACCCAGTAAGAGTAATATTTTTGGCATAACAAGTCAAAGGAAGCATTTAAAACTTCATTCAAGGATGCAGCCACTTGTAGTCTTTCCACACAATAACTTGGTTGCATATTTAATACTCAGTTGTTACCCAGTGTTTTTACTATTCATTTCCTCTTGAAATTGTTTCCTTTGTGACACTAATGCATTTCTGAATGCTGGATATGCTATATTTTTGTATCAACAATACAAATTTGCCCTGTCCCCTAGTATATCCATGTGGCTGCCTTTTTTTTTTCTTTCTTTTTCTTTTTCTGCAGCCGTAGCAGTCACATGTATATCTCAATATCTAATTGCAACATTAATAGTACATATAAAATAAAGCAAGATGGATAGGTAGAAAAGACTGTAATTGTGATTACCTTTATAAACTGAACATCTATCTATAACATCAGTATAGATAAACTGGACATCTATATACATCTAACAGATGTATATTCTGAACATCTGTCCTTTAAAAATTATAAAATACTGGGATTAGCTGTTCCGCCCACCTCCTCCCCCATTCCTACCTCCCCCGCGCGGTTCAATCCCCTTCCTGCCTCCCCCCAGCTACTTGATCTACTGTGGTGTATGCCCAAGGTCCGCCAGCGTGCACAAGGGCACTGCAGCCTCCCCACCAGTGGACCTGCAGCATGTGTCAGTGAAAGCTGCTTTGCGACCGCCATAAAGCAGCTCCTATTGGCGCAACGCTAATTAGGCCAGTGGGGGAGGCCGTTAGGATTGGGCTGTAGAATGCTGTTCATCCAAAAATAAGCACTTCTAGGCACAACCATACCTACCTCGCTCTCTCATTTGTAACTGTGGAGCTTGAAGCACTTAAGTTGGAATTGTTAGCTCTTCATTGGAACAGATAGCTCCGTCATTGAAAACTGATGGGAATTAAGTACACTTAGTTCTGCCAAGATTATATCTGTGAGATGGTTCAGAATATACTTTTATTGCCCAGCTGGCTGCATGCCTTGAAAGTCATGTGTGTTCATGGCACATTCATTCGCATCCTGGCCCCTCCCATTGACTCTGGGTTTGTCAGGGGCTATTTTCTCTAATTGCATGAGGGGCAGTTTAGATGTACTGCTCCACCCAGGCAAATAAGGAAGGTAGCCTCCAACTTACCTGCATGTGAGTGGAGGAGCCAGGGTGCACATGTGCCATGAAGCAGTGCCAAGTATAATCTGAACCAGCCCTTTAGTCTTTAAATTTCAAAACCTCTTAGATGTATTTAAAAGACCCACAAAATTGCTAGGCCTAAGAATCAACAAGATCTGACTCACAGCTACAGGAATAGCACATTCAATTGCACTTTTGTTTACAAAGTATCTGATACCTCAAAGTGACCATTATTAATCTAATAATATAGTATTTGCTTTTTTATTCCCAAACTGCTTATGATGAATTAGAACAAAAGTTCCTCTGGTCCAGCACTATGTCTTGGATTTCCTTAGAAAGCTCACAAGCAGAGCAAGATAGACAGCCATCGTTTGCATCTCCCCATTCTCAGAACCCCAGTGTGGAATGCATAGGATTATCTCACAGCCCAATCCTATCTGAAATCCTTGGGTGGTGATGTGGCACCGGAGCAAGCTATGCTACACCCAGCAGGGGATTTTTGGCTGCTGGAGGTCTCCTCAGGGTAAGGGGACATTTGTCCCTTTGCTTGGGATCAGCCGCAATGAGTCAACTTGGACATCTCCCCATTCCACCTGCTCCCCACCCTATTCATCTCCCTTCCTGCCTTCTTCCTGCCCCTGTGCCAGGTTTACCTGCTCCAGTGGGCCTCCATTGTTCTGCCAGGATACTCAGGGAGGCACTGGCTCCCTGCACTGCCACAAAACTCCACCGCTTTTGCAACAGCCTGCCCTGGACAACCTCCACCAGCACAGGCCTTGAATGGGATTGGGCTGTCATTTTATCAATGCAGGCCCAGGACACACCATGCCCACCTCTTTATTCCCATGCAGGATTGAGAACCTACTCAATTACTTTGCCCCTTCAGATGGAAAACTCCTCCTAGTCATTTGGAAACCTGAACAATTCATGTCCATTGTCCTGTACTTCTAAGGAAGTACATCTCCATCAGTTGTACCCCATGTACAATAAGTGCATCTCTGTTAGGAGATGCTCCCAGAGTATTCACATTTTAAGCTCATCCCAAGATTTTAAAGTTTTAGCAGCCTCCACAAATGAAGTTAAATCTCAGAAAGAAACAAGGCACCAGGCTATTTACCACAGAGACCATTCCCATGCATTTTTTCCCCAGCATTTTCTCTCAGCTTCAGTATGGTTTTTTCCTCTGTGCTTCTGTGACAGGGAGTAACTGAATGGTAAATCATATATAACATAGGACAATGGTTCTCAAACTTTTAGACCGGGGCCCACTTTTTAGAATGACACTCATGTTGGGACCCACCGGAACTGATGTCATAGCCAGAAGTGACATCATCAAACAGGAAGTGACATCATTTTGACATAATAAAATGACCCTCCTGGAATGCAAACTGGCATTCTTGGATGGCAGCAATTGCACAACCATGAAACATCCCTGACAGAAAGCCAGAGGAGGACAAAATATTATGGAAAAGCCCTAATCTAAAAGCAAAATTAAAAAAAAAAACCTCTTGAAAATTCAAACTGTTAATGCTCAGGAAATGAATGTAGCAAGAGCTTTCAAGATGGCAGGTCCCAGTTTTCCACAACCCACCTGACATCAGGTTGTGACACACCAAGTAGGTCCTGACCCACAGTTTGAGAAACACACCCTCCCACATTCCCCTCCCACATTCCCAAGCTGTTTGCCCAGTGGGTGAGGCTTGGTCAGGAAAAAAATAGCTGTTCTTAAGTAACAATATAATCAACTCCTATTTCCAAAGCTCCAATTCAAATTCCTCTCTAAACGTACTGTTATCCATGAATTCTCATTAGATGGCCTTAGCCAAATCACTCCTCAAGCTAAGCGCCTCAGCTGTAATATGGGAATAATAGCGCTAAGCTTACAGTGTTTGTTGTAAGGACTGCATAAAGTTTAAGACATGTGAAGCACTTTGCACACTCAAAAAGCACTATAACAAAGTTCAGTCATAGTACCATTAATGGTCACAAAATGTTACTTTCTGCTCCCGTTAAGCATTTTTAATATTGAAAGTAGAAACACAGGAAAATGATAAAGCAAGAAAACACGACGGAGTTATTGCAACTCCCAAGAACATTACTGAGACAGAAGAAGTCGGGAGCAGAGAAAAATGTCACTGGTGACATATTAAAGTTAATGGAGCAAGTTAAAATGTTTCTTTAAAGGGAACAAATGTAAACAGCAGCCAAAATGGCAAGGCAAAAAAAGGAAACATCCCACTTCCCAATAGGTAAAGCTTGGTATCCAAATAATATTATTGTTAGTTACTTAACATCAACTACCACAAAGAAAACACAGTTTACATTTAGAAGAGTCACAGCACAATCCTATGCATGTCTACTTAGAAGTAAGTCCTATTATGTTCTGTGGGCCTAACTGCCGGAAAAGGATTGCAGCCTCTGTTGGGTACTAGGCAGTGACATAGATAGGTCAGTTACTAGAATTTCACACATTGTCATAGAATGTTCTTTGCCAGGTGTGATGTGTTTATAGAATTTAAGTACATTTTGTTACGATTTTTTGAAGAAATGTTCATATTTGAGACATTTTAAGCGAAACAAGACAAAAATTGTCCTGTGTAGCAATCTGCCTTGGTTCATCATGCTTTCAAAGACATATGTATTTTTTTTTTCCTGAGGAAAATAAAACACTATCTTGACAAAGAATTTCAGCTTTACTTTTTTGCATAACTTTTACAGGTCTGCTAATTGAAGAACATGGGTGTGTATTGTTTAGCTTTATTTTCCGGACATAGGTGACTTCTGAAGTCGAAGTCATCCAGGCATTTATTTCCCCACCAGACTGTGTATCTCTACAGAGATATATCTTCAGGTTCCTTAAACTGTATTAAAAGGAGAAAAAAGTATGGTATCTTCAAGTTCCTGTCCTCCTGTGCAAGAAGCATTCCAGGAGGAAACATCTTCAGTAAGAAAAACTTTTGTACATTACCTTAGTGCAGGGATCTCCAAACTAGGGCACAGGGGCCACATCCAGCCCACCACCAGATTTTATCTGGCCCGCAGCAACTTTGTCAGAATATTTGCTAATGTAATTATATACCATTTCTCAATTTAGCATGGCATTGTTTCTTTGCAGTTGTCACATTTTTCTTTTGTTCTGAATCATCATATGCTGATGACAAAAGAACCCAAGTAAAACTTGTTCATTTAAACTTTACTCATTATTTTATAAAACTGATTTTTGTTTTCAGCCTGTGACAATGTGCAAAATATTCAATGTGACCCTTGTACTGAAAAGTTTGCAGATCCCTGCCCTAGAGGATTGCATCTGGAGCACAGAGCTCAGAGAAAACAGGCTTATAGAAGTCACCTTTCCCACTCCTTCCTCCCTATTGATGCCCATGATCCCCCCTGAAATGTGACTGCTGAAGGTGGGGGATATTCTCCAGCATTATGGTAAGCGGGGGGGGGGGTTGCAGAGGAAGGGGGAAAATACAGAAACTAAGAGGGAGCTGTAAACCATACAGTTCCCTGTAATGCTTCCAGTTTCCTCCTGAATTACAGGTATAATCCCCTTCTGCTGTAGCCCTCCCCTTGTGCTACGCATCATGCTGCTGCCAAGGGTCCTACAACCTTCAGCAATGATGTTTGAGGGGGCTTAGTAGCTTCAAAAGCAAGGAGTAGGTAGAGAAGGTGGTTTCTGTCAGCATGGCTTCTACATGTGTTGTGCTCTGGGTACAATTTAGAATTTTTTTCTCTAGGTTTTTGTTGGATTTTTTTTTGGGGGGGGGGGCTGGCCATGAGATAAGCATAGTCAAATTATTTTCCAGTAAAAATTCCCTATTTTTCCATAATTCTATATTATTTAGCTTTTGAAATATTTTTGTTTTGTTTTGTGACCAATATGGCCACAGTCCAGAGACATAGTTTCATCACATGCCAAAAGCTTGACTGTAACTACAGTAGTACCTTATATTCAGGCACAGTGAATTAACTGCATTCATGCCTTAAATCCAGCCTAGCTTCCCTTAGTCTAGGAAGAGCCCTGTTGAAGGCCTGCAGTAGGCACCCTGCCAGGAAACTGTATGTAAACTTCATTAATAAACTAGGATTTGTTCAACAGGGAACACAAAGTCTTCGTTGGGCTCTTTTCACTTCAGAGTCTACCTAGTCTAGTGGTAGGTATCTTGCTTAGCATGGCAGAGATCCTGAATTTAAATCCCACTGGGTACCATGCACCTAGGATGGTAGTGATGGCAAAACTTTTGGGCTCGATCTGTCAATACTTAAAGGTAAAGGTTTCCCCACGACCAAATGGTCTAGTCATAACCGACTGTAGAGGGCGGTGCTCATCTCCCTTTCTAAGCCTGTAGAGCCGGCGTTTGTCTGAGAACAAGCTTCCGTGGTCATGTGGCCAGTGTGACTATACACCGTAGCACACAAAACACCGTTACTTTCCCACCAAAGTGGTACCTATTTAATGGCATTTTTAGGTGCTTTTGAACTGTTAGGTTGACAGGAGCTGGGACAAGCAACAGGAGCTCACTCCATTGCGCAGTCTTGAACTCCCAACCTTCCGGTCAGAAAGCCCAGCAGCAGCAGTTTAATTTGCAGTGCCACTACATCCTTGGGTGTCACTACTTAGGAAAATGCTTAACATGACTCTGCTGGTGTGTCAACTTCCTTCCCAAACAAAAGAGAAGCAATTCTTTATATCCATTTATATGAACAAAAAATACAGCCCAATCATGTGTGATGTACTGCATTGTATAAAGAAACACCAAATAATTACAAAAATGAAAAATGAGTAAAACAAAAACTTAGTTTTTGTCAGGTATTGGTGATTTTTGGTTTGTCACCCCAAATGTTGTGGTGTGTCACCTTTGACACACATGTCATAGGTTTGCCATCACTGACCGAGGAAGAAAGGAGCTGTACCTTTAATGGGGGGGAGACCAATGTGGGGAGCGAAGTAAGCCTTTCTCTCCTGCTTGTGAGCTTCCTGGAGAACAGTTGTTAGGCTACTGTGGGAAGCAGAATGCTGGCCTAGATGGGCATTTGGCTTGATCCAGCATAGCTTTTCTTGTGCTTTTACATGGTATTGAATGGTTTCTGCACAGACCAATGCATGATATACCGTATATACTCAAGTATAAGTCGATCTCATGGATAAGTCAAGGGCAAGTTCTAAGCCAAAAATAATAGAATTTGCTATGACTCATGCATAAGTCGAGGGTGAAACTTAGGGGGCGGGTATGACATTATTTGAAAATGACTTACCAGTAATTGTTCTGAGGCAGCAACAGAATGCCAACCAAAAAAAGGAGCTATTTCACATTCTTCTGAGGCAGCACAGAAATGGAGCTAATTCTCCAAACAAGAATGGAGAGAGATGAAGGTGCTTATTGGAGTTGTAGGTTTTGTGAGGAATATAGCACAGCACTTCCATAACATCAGCCTTCATAATGACTACAATTCCCAAAAGCACGTTCACCTCTCTGCCTGTTTGGAGAAGGAAACTGTTGGTGCCTGAAACAATTACTGGTAGGTAAAAATGCTCTGTTGTTTTTCTAAACCTCCCCAGCTTTATGCTTCTTAGCCCAGCCCCTACCTAAACTGCTGTTAAAAGCTTTATTAACTGTATTGACCCATGTATAAGTTGATCTATGTTTTCAGGGTCAATTTTCAGGCATACATTTTTAGACGTATACATGAGTATATACAGTATGCCTCCTATAAATTTTTAAATTGGAAATGCTGCAGATGATGACTAAATGAAGGCAGCAGATTTCTGTAAGATCAGAATCAGATTGGTAGTATACAGCTTTAAAAGTTGCTCATTTTAAAACAGTAACACCTGTATGGAACCTGAATCCATTGTCAAGGTCCAACTGACAATGCACCTTCTCAATACCACTTTCTTTTGGGTTTTTAGTTCCATTGCATAGTTATGATCTGGCTGCTCTATGCAGGGATAATTAGAAATGGCATGTGACGGGTGACATTAGTAAGAGAAAAAGGTAGGAAGAAGATAGACTGGCCCAGCTTATTCCCCCTCTTCCATGTCCTTTCTTGTCCCTGATGCTTGTGAACTACACATTGTATTTGCTATGTGATTAGCCTCCTACCACCCCTAGTCATATTGTACATATTGAATTGGGGTCATCATATAGTGACTAAGTAGCACTTAGTCACTTGAACAATGAACCTGATGATGTGATACACATTAAAAAGAAACGTTCACCCTAATCCAGCATGGTCAATCTGGGCACCAGTTATCCTCCTTGTTTTATTCCCACAATGAAGAAGTACTATGCAGTGGGAAGGCCCTTGTGTCCCACCCCTGGGGTGAGGGGATCTGGAGCTCTGATACCACTGTGTGCACACTAATAGATGACAACACTGATTATCTACTTGGCAATGGAGTCAAGAGAACCAATGCCAGGCACCCCTTCTTAGCTCCTTTGTAGGGCTTTCCCAGATGATAATTGGGAACATCAGTGTGCCAAGTAAAATTCTGAACCCCACAGAACCTCCACATTTGGAGGGTATATACAGCTGGCTCCAAAATGCTGTAGCTGTGACTTCCACCCCAATTGGCTTTGATTACTTAATTGGCTTAGATTATTTGAGCATGATCTATCCAGAGGAAATCACAAAAGCCTCCTTGAGTCATGGCGCCAATTGAGGCAACACCCTGAATGTGCTTACCTATTCCTTTTAGGATTAAAGACTTTCTCAGACTGTCCTGTCATACTGATACACACCTGAATCAATCTGCACACATTGATCATGTTCAGACAAAGATGTTACTGTAAACAGGTAGAGGTGTTTGAAAATGGTGTTATTTCTTTTACTCAGGAGTAAACCCATTGTGTTCAGTAAAATGCTTTAGGTAGTAATCCTGTCTTACTCACTGGAAACAAACACCTCTATGAACAAATCTTGGTTCACTGCATGCTGTTTTAAGTAACCAAATAAGAACTCAATTCTGCAGAGCTGTATTTAACTTGTGCCTTAGTTCCTGGGAAACTGAAGAGCTTTCCTGTACCACATGTTATTCCCCTGTGTTGTCCAGATAGTAGATGACAGACTGAAATCACTGCATGGCTCCCTGCCCTAAGAACTTGGGACTCTTACCCAGTAATGTTTTCCCTAGTCAAGTGGGATTGCTCTTGTACCAAGTACAATAGATGGTGGTTGAACCTCAATGACTACATGCACTCACCCATCACCTCAAAACTGATAGCACTAGCTACCCAAAGTAACAGAAGATCCATTAAAAAAAACTGCTTTGGACCTTATTTAACTTTTTATTGGCATTTTGAACAAAATACAAAGGTAAAAGAATGCATGCATTAACAGAGATTACACTCAGTTTTGAGAGCAAAATATAGAACACACCATAGAAAATGCATTAATCATCAAGCATAAGCACATACATGTGTCTCCAAAAAGACCAATACAGTAAGAGGGATTTAGAAAGACATGAGTCATAGTTAATATACAATTGGGATACACCTAGTTTTGAATTTTGAAAAAAAAATGTCCACAGAAAGCATTAGGGTGGGAGGGTTAGACGCCCTTAATACCTACAGTTTATGCAATGTAAACATTCTTCAATTAACAGTTTTTTCATGATTTTGTCCATAATATTTTTTCTTGCCTTTTAGTTTGGCAGTTTTGGGGAAAAAACAAACTTGTTTTTCTTTCCACAGGGAGCCTTTAAAAATTATGTTTTACTGCACCAACACTCATACTGATATCTACGTTCTATATTCTAATGTGGAACTAGCCATAAAGGTATTACAGTTTTGCTGTGTATCTCTTCAAAAGATTAGTGGAGTGAAACAAGTAAGGCATACATTGTGAATTCATAGGCAAGTCCTTATCGGACCTTAAAAATCATAATGCTATAATGAAACGTATTTTATAGTCTTTACCAGTATTTCAGGAGAAAATCTCATTTCTGAAAAATGAGACCCTTAAAAGATTCTGTCACTATTTGAGAAAACTATGCAACAATAATTTTAGAATCGCATTATTAGAGTTGAGTTTTGCAGTGGCTTGGAGATATGAAGGTTTATATTCCGTACTTACTCAGAGTCATGGATAACAAGAAAGAAGAGAAATATGATGGATGGAACACCAATCTTCAAAGTATCTGTGCTAACAGAAGCGCATTAGAAGTACATAAAAGGATTACTTCCAAACTCTCAATAGCACCATTTTCTTAAGGGAGGCCCAGCCTACAGGTCATTGTTCAGTCTTAAGCACTTCAGTCTAAGATTTGCATTGTAAGATAGATGCTAAGGCAGGGCCGGCTCTACAAGCAGCGGGGCCCAATGTGGGGCATTCCTGTGGGCCCCCACTCACCCTCCCTGCGGGGCCCCCACTCACCAAGAAAAGCATTTTTGGTACTGCATGTGGCACCAGGAAATAGTTGGTGGTGACATGATGATGTCTCTCCCAACTTCTTGGCTGGTTTTGGGCAGTTTAGAGATAGGGGCAGGTGGGAGGGCCCAAGATAAAGCTGCTCTGCTTGCCCCACTGACTTACAATTCTTAGAAATTCCTGCTGCTGCAGCAGGCAATATGTTCACTGTTCTGGTGCGGGGGGGGGGGCAAAGTGCAGAGCCCAATGTGATGACATTGGTCACATTGGCTTAAGGCTAGCCCTGTGCTAAGGTGTTGGAGGATAGAAATCCTTCCTTCCCAAACCATTTTCCCCAGCAAGAACAATCCCTGCTATTCTATTTACTGTACTTATTTATGTCATTAAATGTGTGTAAGTCATATACATTTAATGCATGCATACCTTGCCTTTCCTCCTACGCTGGGGGGTGCCTAAGGCAGTAAACAAAATATAAAAATATACAATCATAATATTAAAAACATCAAAATAGTAAAAAATAACATGGTCCAACAATCAATCAAATCATAATAACCTCCCTGCAGCCCCCAACCTTCAAGCACTTTGTCCCAGGCAATCACACTTCTTGTATTAGAGCCCAGCTGAGGAGAAAATGCTGAAGGGAAAGGCTGCAGACAGGAAAACTACAGAAGCAGGGATAACCCTGCACTCTTTTATTGTCAGAATGAGACCTCCTCACCCACCTTTGACTTGATTTGATGAGTCCATGTTTAACCCCACAGATTTGCTGTTTTCCTATCTAGAATAGCCTCCAGTCACTTACTACAAAGATTGTTTCATTCATTCATTGCCTTTTTGTACCACCTTTCCTCCAAGGAGCTCAGGGTGCAGTTCCTGCCCCAGAGGGACCACATACAATGGAGGACAGTGTGCCCAGGTAAAGGTAAAGTTTTCCCCACGACCAAATGGTCTAGTCGTGACCGACTGTAGGGGCCAGTGCTCATCTCCGTTTCTAAGCCTGTATAGCCGGCATTTGTCCGAGGACAAGCTTCTGTGGTCATGTGGCCGGCATGACTATACGCCAAGGCACACGGAACACTGTTACCTTCCCACCGAAGTGGTACCTATTTATCTACTGGCATTTTTAGGTGCTTTCGAACTGCTAGGTTGGCAGGAGCTAGGACAAGGGACGGGAGCTCACTCTGTTGCGTGGTCTCGAATTGCCAACCTTCCGGTCAACAGCTCTGCGGGGACTTGAACCTGAATCTTCCAGGTCTAACTCCCAACCCACTACAAGGTTGCCATCTTCAAATCTGGGAAATCATGGCCTATCCAGTAGGTCAAAATGAGTAGAATGGGCTGATGGGGAACACTTTACTATCATAAGCAACTTGTCAAATTGCTGTAGTAGTTCAATCTGGAATTGGAAAACAGATCATTGCATTCCATTGCTCATCACAGTCATACATTATGTTACAGAGGAATTTTTGTTTTCCAGTCAAATGATAGATTCCCCTCAAAAAAATTCCTGAGTATTTGGTGGGTCACTGAAAGTGTCAACAAACATAGCAACCCAGTGCATTCAACATTGCAATCAAGACCCATAAGCAGATCAGAAAACAGTGGGGCTAGGAAATGTGTATATGCCTCCCATCTCCCTGGAGGAATGGTGGAAAAATACTGGTTTGCTTTTCCAGTATTTTAAAAATGTATGTAAAATTTGTGGCATCCAGGTTTAAATTCTCATTAACTAATGACGTTTATGGCTGGCCTTGTGCACGTGACAATCTTGCGTTATTGTTGCTAAGATAACAACAACCCTCACCTGGAATTAGGCGAAGAAGAAACCAAAGAACAATGATGACAGCAATCAAACGTTTTAATTTAATGTATTATTTTGAGCCACTGCTTTGGGGTTGGCTGCTGCAATTGAACAACAACACAAATGAGTGCAATTAGGTTAAGTTTGCACATGTACACGCCTTCATGAAAGATGTGTACTCAAGCAGCGGTACTAATCAATTGGCAATTCCAGGAAGAGGTAATAAGAACCTGTTTGCACCTCCAGAAGTTATTTCTCCCATTCATTTTAGTCACAAGTTGCCTAATCTGTTTACTAAGTGTGAATGCCCCATGCTTTCAATGTTGAACTTTTTAGAAGAAAATAAATGAAGTACTCCCCCATACTTGCACAGTTTGTGATCCAAAGCAACCCATCTTGTGATCTGCCAAATGCCTGAGGAATCTCCTCCCTATTTTTATAGAGTGAAGCAGGCAGCAGAAACTGGAAGATTATTAATGGAGCAAAAACAGCTAATGCCCACCTCATCAGACTCATTGACTGAAAATGGTTGCAATTAAAAAAGAGTACCCACAATTCATTAGGCAACTGATTCATTCATTCGTTTTTTCATTAGCTATTTTGAATACAAGTGCTACCAAAAATGACAGTGGCAAGAACTATTTTAGAAGAGGCGTTCCAAGCAACTGGAGGATAGGAGATCATGAATGTGGTCTTTAGTAATTGATTGAAATTCTATTGTCCTTATTATGCTGTATTATATTTGTCATCATAGGAAAATAATTAGCATTGCCTCTTCCAAGCTGGTAGAACATGTGCACACACCCTCTAAAAACAAAGCAAGAAGGCCTTTTTCGTTCAGACCTGTTATTTTATTCATATATTTCTGTAGATGTAATTGATGACTTAATTGGTTCAACTTGGAATGAGGAAATAGAATTAAAAAGAGCCCTGGTTATGGAGTCCGCTGGTGGAGAACTGCACGTGGCTAATGGGCTGTTTGGGGCAGGTCGCAAGTTGTGTTCTAGCTGAAGCTTCCCTCCCATAGCAAGCTTTTCAATGAGCCTTGAATCATATAACCTTGAAGAAAATTACAATTACTTTGAAAAAACCTTGACAGAAGCAAAATAACCACATAGCCCTCCCCCTTTGCAGTGTCTCATCTTTCCATATTTTCAATGATAGCTGCCCTAGGTGTTATGCGACCCACCCGAAATTGGCTCTAGACCCACCTAGTGAGTCCTGATCCACAGTTTGAGAAACACTGCTAGAAGGATTATCGCTCTACTTTAAACTCCATGCAGAATTCGAATTTTCAATCATGCAGATCTTCTGTGTGCCTTGGAACTACTGCTAAATTTTTCCATTATATGGATGATCAGTTTGCCACCATTTTGTAAACGAATATTCTGCTTCTCTACTTTTTATAACATCATTTAGTAGGTTAACTGTGCTAAAACACAAGACTGAGCATACAGTTGCTGCTTCTGCAGAGGCGTGAGCTCTCATACACATTTTCAGGGATCATTATCAGTGGAATGCAGTAGAATAAAAACATTAATCGGAGAAAAATCATCTTTTTTTTCTGATTCACTTTGAGAGAGAGAGAGAGAGAGAGAGAGAGAGAGAGAGAGAGAGAGAGAG
>JAJKFI010000012.1:15957010-15990882 GCA_029204185.1 Lerista edwardsae | reverse complement strand
GAGAGAGAGAGAGAGAGAGAGAGAGAGAGAGAGAGAGAGAGAGAGAGAGAACACAAATAAAATTTTATGTAAAGCCCCCCTTTCTGAAACTTTGTGAGGCCCCTGTGTATTGTGAGCCCCTAAGCTGTAGCTTATTTAGCTTATGCCTAAATCCAGCACTGCCCATGAAATGGCCAAGGGTTCCATCAAGGATCAACCAGGTCAGACTCTAGCTGAGAGCCAGTAGCACTGACTTCGTGGGTGATGAGGTGCTGTCGGCACTCACAATAATTTTTTGTGGGTGCTCCGCACCCCCAATGTCCAGCACCTCCACAGAGCTCGGCACTCCCATGTCTGCGCTGCCCTTGGTCTGTTCACCACTGGGCCAGGCGCACTCCGCAACTGCCTGCCGGATGGAGCAGCAAACTGGACGAGCTGAGGGCAGCGTGAGCATGTGCCGTGGTTGCGACACGAGGTGACCACTGCGCATGCTCGCGATCTCCAGAGAGCACAAGCATGCGCAGCGGCCTCCTCGCCTCGCAATCACTGCACATGCTTGCTCCAGCAGCAGGAGAGCCAATGGGATGCGGCAGTATCCCACTGGTTCCTCCTCCGGCGTCCTGATTGGCTGGCTGGCTGCATCAAGGGGCATGGCTACATCGGGGCATGGCTACATCGGGGGCGTATTTTGCTGCTGTGTGGGCATGGCAACATCAAAGAGTGTGGCTATCGGCACCCCCAATGTTGAGATCAAGTTGGCTCCCCTGCTGAGAGCCCACTCCCATCAAACAGCCCATCACATTCAACTGACCTCTGAACATTCAGTACTGGCAGTAGTGAGTGCTATCAGGGGTGGGTGTGGGTGCCATTGCATGGATGGTGCCAAGTGCAGGGGACCCCAACAACCTGGTATCAACACTTACCTTGATTTCGATACTGAGGATCATGTGAAAAGCAGGGCAGGCTTAGTCCCCATCCCATCCTGTCTCCCATTTCATGCTCTTACTTTTCTGTATAAACGTATGATGGCCTTTCACTCCTGTGTGTGGTACTTAGGCAGGCACTGGAGCCGTCCAGCAACCTGCATAGAGGCCCCTTTCCATTATTGTCATTCAGAAACGAGCTGCCGGAACGCGAGGCGGGATTTACCGCCTGATTGGCTGCCCGTTCGTGACGCGTCGCTGCCTGCCCGACCGCCGCGCGGGCACCCCTGGCTTTGGAGGGGGTGCCCGCTTGCCTGGGGGGCACACTGGGTGCCTAGGCGAGCCGCGGAGGAGCGTGTCACCCGGAGGGAGCCCCCGTGGCGGGCGGGCAGGCGGCGATGCGTCACGGACTGCCTATCAATCAAGCGGTAAGTCCCGCCTTGCGTTCCGGCAGCTCGTTACTGAATGACAATACTGCCCCTTTCCCACACACATCATAGCTCAAAATAATGGGCAAATTGCCATCAAAGTGCTGTTTTTATGGCTCCTCTTATCCATGTCAGAAATTCAAATTCACTTCAGGGGCTGTCTGTGGAGATGAGACTCTTTCCCAGTACCTTCATATGCAATACTCTGGTGACTACAGAGACACTCTTCTTAAGCCTAAATTAATTGTATAATTATTGTAAATAACTATCAATTATTCTTGCCTGTCACCGTTGCATCAGTTCAGAGTCAGCCAGCGGAGCCTCTTCAAGTGGTTAAAGGCCTTTCACCACTTAGCCCGTCTGAGGAGGAGGAGGAGGAGGAGGAGCCATCAGTAGCCTACAGTGATGTGTTTGCAAGACACTTGGCTGACAACCTTGACAGATGCCACCTTGATACCTGCAAGTCCTATGCCTAAGATGCCTGATGCTTATGACGCCTGCCTGTCCTATGCTAGATGATATCAATTCCACAATTGTTTGTGGCTGATCACTTCCTCGCTTGACCTTTGCCCTACCTGGCTACTTGCAGACATGGAAAGGGTCTGAAAGAAGACTGAAACAGAGATTGTGAATGCAGCTTCAATGGACTGTCAAGTCCCACCAGTCTTGAAACAGGGCTACAATTAGCCCAGCTGGTAAGACCTGTGGTAAGACCCTCCACAAGTCTTACCAGCTTGGCTAATTACAATCCTGTGACCAATTTTCTGTTTGTCCCCAGCAGCTGGCGTGCAAGGGCATCCCATTGCTGAACAGGGAGGTCCTATTCAGCTCTGCTGATCAGTCATCATGACCAAGCCAATCCTCCATGAATGTGCTCGTTCATATTGTTGAAAATGACAATTTAACCCTCACCCAAACAGTGGCCTAACTGACCTTAAAAAAAAAAACTGGCTAAAAACTCAGACCTTTCAGTCTTCTATAACTCTGTACTCCATGTATTCTTCAGCCTTAATGAGCTCAATTGCCCTGTGGTGTTTTATGTCCCCAGCAACCTCTTGTAATTTTCAGTGTATTCTCTAATGATTTTGACCCCACTTCTCCAAAAGTGAGACTGAAATTAAGGGTCCAATCCTATCCAATTTTCCGGCACTGGTGCTGCCACAGTGCAGTCCTGAGGTAAGGAAACAAATGTTCCCATACCTTGAAGAAGCTTCTGTGGCCGCTCTCCCACCACAAGATGAAGCACACACCCCCTTGGCATGGCTGCACCAGTACTGGAAAATGGAATAGGATTGGGCCCTAACTCGCATGTATATGTTTCATTTTTTGGTAGGAGCATTATTGATTTCATTATTTTTGTTGCTGTTCTGTTCCTGTACTGCCAAAGGGAAAGACGGAATGAAGAATGTAGGTTTTCTTTTTCTTCTTTTTCAGCCGGTGTCATTCATTTTCAAGGCTACACACCCAAGGAAGTTACTCCAACCTCAGCAGCAGAATAGGAAAGAACACTTTTTCTTCAGGTGATAGCTAAAAGTTACCGAACTAGAGGCCCTCACTGCATCTTGCAGCACTGAATTCCATACATTAATTACACACTGTGTGACAAAATACGTTCTTTGGACAGCTTGAAGGCTACTGTGCGCCAGTTTTATTGCTGTGAAACAAGCCCTACAGGGCTCTAGCTACAACTCTCCACTGGTAACAACTAAGATTGCATTGACTTTTCTTTCTCTAAATCTGCTGCACTCAGTGAAATTGCCCCTGGGAAGCTACAGTTGTATCTGAAGGCAGGCTCAGTTTGTATGCTATAACTCGCCACAGATGTGTTTTCTGGGAAGGTGTGGGTACATTGCATGGAATCCTGGAGGGAAGAAAAACTGATTAGGATATCTTTCATTTTCCACACATTTTAATTCATGGACTGTAATGGATGTAATGAGCAGTGATTGTAACTGAGGCTGTTTAAAAAATATATATTGTAGATTTAAACTGCTCTCTCACGGCCTGGTGGAGCTTAGAACCTTCATTAATAAAAGGCAGGCAGACAGACAGTGTGAGGGCCCAATCCTATCCAGCAAAGGAGAAGTGGCACCAAATGGCTACTACTGCCTCTTGTGCTGAATTAGAGTAGGCTGGAGGTCTCCTTTTAGTAAAAGGACATTTGTCCCCCTTACCCCGAGTAAAGCCCCAGCCTGCTCAATGGGGCTTTTCCCTATTTCGCTGGCACAGACTTGAGAAGCTCTGTGTTGGGCTTTCATGCCCAGGAGAGGGGATAGGATTCAGCAGCAGAGGCTCCCCCGGTCCCACACCCTTCCTGGCCTGTCTCACCCCCCCCCCCATTCCACCCTCTCTCCACACTGCCTCCACTGAGGAACACCTTCCCCATGCCCTCCTGCCAACCTCCCCACACCACTGCAGCATTCAGTGCTCACCTGGTCTCTACCAGCGGCTGGGGCTCCAACTATGGCGTTGACAGGTAGGCACAGGCCTCCACGCCGGTGCTGCTTACTCCCTTGGTGGCGTTGGATTGGGCTGCCCATCTGGTTGCAGCGAAAGCCACTTTATATTTCTCCTTGCCAAGCTCTCCTTTGCTACTAAGGCACAACCATCATATTCAGTATCCTGAGAGTCTCTTTGTATATCGGCCAAACGCTAGTTGTATAAAACAGGGATGAAAGCTTGACATTTTAGTCAAGTACAAAAGCCCCTTTGCTTTTGGACTTGACTGTTGGCTCCCATCACTGTTTTGTATGACTAATGCGTAGCCACTATTGAAAGACACTCAGGTTATTGAAGACAAAAGCTGTGCCTCAGTTGTAAAGGAGAACTTTGCATGGAGGAGTATAAAGCAACTTTCATTGCAACCAGATTATCCCCACCCTGTTCCAAAGGCTTTTGTAATACCGCACCCATACCAGCTAAGACATCTATGAACGAGGCCTCCTGTTTACAAGCATGACTACACCAAGCCCAGGAAACTCCCTGCTGAGTCATCTGAAAGTGCAATGTGCAAAATTTCAAGCGCTCCCAGGACTCACCAGCTCAGAAATGTCCCACACAGCAAACTTTATCTTGGATTTCTCTACAGTTCATGCTAGATTTCATCTTGCATTACTCATCAGAAAAGTTGCATGAAGTTACACAAAACCACAATTGCACATTGCACAGCAGGCATACACTGGAATACCCCGGAGAACACAACAGATAGCCTTGGGCTGCACTTCGCTACAAGATACAGTGGACTTTATTAAGATGTATTTTTTTCTTGCGCAGGCATCACATCAATTCAGGATGGTTTCAAGCTTAATTAAGGTTGATTAATGCTGCCAATAGAGGACTGATATTGTGGATGGTTGCGTTTTTATGCTATATGATTATGTCACTGAGGGAAGGGATGGTCCCAATCAGTGCTAATCAATCAATCAATCACTAGTATTTATATACCGCTTTTCAACACAAAGTGGTTTACAGGCAAATAACATAATGAGATGGGGGACAGGGGGTAATTTGTACCCGGTCCCAGGGTCGAGAAAGAGACCTGGGAGCCAAAGGAGGGGAAATTTCCAGAAATTTCCTAGGATCTGACATTTTCCAATCTCACTCAGACTCTCTGCCTGTGCAGAGAGCTGGGGGCAATACAACAGGAACACAACAGCGGCTACTGCCAAACTCTTAATCCCAAATATTTAACCTTTAATCCCAAATATTTCCAATGCAGACCCCACAATTAACTGTCTACAATATCCATCCCAGATACCGTTCAATGACCTACTGTATGTCCTTGTCAAAATCAAAAGTTGTCCAGAAAATACTGCAGCCCAAATAAATAATGTTATGCAATTTCAGTCTAATTACTTGAGATGTCAGATTTCCATTCTTCGGAGGGATCGTAGAGCACTGATAGAGCACATACTTTGCATGCAGAAGGTCCTAAGATCAATCTCTGGAATCTGCAAGATGGCTGGAAAAGATCCATCTGTGAGTTCATTTCTGAATTCTCCACTCGCAACACCATGATTTCTGAAGTTGAGCATTTCTAGTGTGACTCTTCTCCGTCAAGAATTTCAGCCTATGCCATACAAGATCATTTGGTGAATGTACAATTCTAGCATGGTGCCATGACACCAGTTTGTGAATGGAACTCTCCTGCAAATGCTGATGTTTTTCTTTTTGAGGGTGCAGTCTTAACCTGGAGTTAGGCCAGCACAGATAGGCCAGCCATGTTTGGCTGTCACAAGAGCCACCATAAAGCACGTTTGGACCACTTTTGGAGTCAGGGAGGATGGTGCAAGTCTGTGTGCTGGCCTCTCTGACTCCGCAAGCGGGACATGGGACATGGGCAAGATGGTGAGCGGGACATGGGCAAGATGGCAGGTGTGCCAGCCGGGGCGGGGGGCGGCCCCAGGATTTGGCCTTAAGGCCTAATCCTAGGCCCATTCCCCAGGCTGTGCGGCCCCGATTCCGGCTGCATGTTCTCCTCAGATCCGACAAGTCCATAGGGGAGGCTCCACCCTCCCGTATACTGACCTGGATACAGTGCAGGCCTATTGGCCTGCCTGTTCCAGCGCAGTATAGGATTGCGCTGTCAGTAGCATCCCTGTAGGAGGTGCAGAGCACCAGGTTTGCAAGGAGCCTTGCCATGTAAATCGCTCATCTCCCTCACTCCCTCACTCCCCAATCCTCACAGGGAAAGTGATGGAAAGTTATTGGCTATGATGGCGAGGGACACTACTGGACACACTCTCATGGGTTTGTAAGACCTACTATCCTCCAACCAAGGATCACCGCTGGAGTCCTCCCGCTTCCACTGTTGCTTCACCATCCACCCCTGCTTAAGCATCTTCTTGGTCCGCAGCGCACTGCCTGTGCTTGTACAGCCTGTCAGGCACTGAGCTAGAAATAAACAGGGCGTTTGCTCATTTGGTTACAGACATATCAGAAGTATGTAATTGGCCTATGTTATCATACTTGACTGTTCAAAATAAACCTCACAACCTGCCCTATATAAAATGGCAAAGGATGCCTGCGCAATGGATTATTTCCTTGGTAGTTGGGCATGCGCATTCAGCTGTGCATAAGCATCAGTCGAGATGGATCCTTCCCTAAGAGCTCTAATTTCTATGGACTTGAGGAGGGGACAAAAACACCAAGAATGGAAACTCCAGTGCACATGTGTTTGTGCAAACTATAAATATTTTAAGGAGATATCTACAAAATTGTACCCAAAGGCAAAACAGGGATTAATATATGAAGGTCCTTAGTAAATACATTAGAAATTATGGTTATGTACAGGTATGCCCTGATATCCACTGATTCAGTATCCATGGTTTCAGTTATCCTCAGATACCATGGATACTGGGATGCCTATTAAAAAAATACAGGAACATTAAACAAATCTCTTTTTTTAACCTATTTTTAATTTATTTTTCTCTTTCATAATACCCTCCATGGGTGAGGGTGAAATGTCTGGGAAACCAACTTTTGCATTAAACAACATTCAGAAAATAAGGCGAAAAAATAAGGAATAATCCAACAGGATGAATCTATGTTGAAGTGCAATGGCCCTGCAATGGCCTACCAGATCTTTTTTGAGATCAGCCCAGTTTCCACACTCTCTGTTATCCATTCACTTTTGTAAGGATTATTGAGACAATGTCTGTCTGTCTGTCTGTCTGTCTGTCTGCCTGTCTGCTTGCTTTTACCCCTATTGTTTTCTCCTCATCCACAGCCTTTATTGAAGACAGGTTTGTCATTTAGACACTGAAAAAGCTAACCATTTGTTTTCATTCAGTCTAGTCTAATTGGAGTGGGTGTGACCGATGACTTCTGTGTGATATCAGTATGTCCAATAACAGCCTTGTAGCATGATAACAAAATGTGTGGGCTTGTTTTATAGCTGGGTGGCCATGAACACACCATGCACCTGCTATGTGTTTGTCTTCAACAGCCATCAACAGGTCACGCAATCAACGTTGCCAGTAATTATGCATCTATTATCTTTTATATTGAGGCCTCTTATCAGATTCTAGGAATATTTTCTCAGATTCTTCTACATCTATGCCAACATTTGAAAATGCAGGACCAAATTCCCTTCTAAGGTACATGCAGGTAGTTTGCCACATTCAGATTATGAGTTCATTATACTGGCATAAATCACATAATTTTTCTTTATGTTGAAATCAAACAGGGTTGAAATGTTCCTGATTGAATCAGTCTCGTATATAGAATAATCTAGGGTAAAACTAGTAATGCAATCTTTGATGCACCTCCCAATATACCAATTAATTTGAGCTTGCCACCAATTAAACAATTTAAACCAATGACAGTCAAGTTTAATCAGTGACACAGTGAATTAAGGACATAAATGATTATTTCTTCAAAAGCTAGTTGGGTTCTGGTGTGCTAATACAATAGAAAAGGAAAACAAGGTAGATTTTGCTTCTTATGGTGGAAGTAGTCACTTTTGGCTATTAGAATTGTATTTCATTCTGTACCTTCTTCAATATTTTTAAGAAGACACAAATAATGAGGTTTTGATGACAAAACAACATTGAAAAATCATTCACAATAATGTTCTGCTGGAAAGATTAAAATATGAACCATTGTTTCTTCAAGAGTTTGATTTGTGAACTTGTGACAAGCGCTCCGAGTGCAATCCTAACCTGGATTTAGGCTGGCATAGTTAGGAATGCCATAAACAGTGATGTCATGCAGGGGGTACGCGGGGGTACGCAAGTACCGGTTTCTAGGATTATGGCTGGCCCCGCCCATTCGCCCGCCCACTCGTCGACTCCGCCCCCTGCAACGTTTGAATTTCCTGCACGTTTGAGTTGCCTGCACATTCTCAGAGGCAGGCAGGCAGCGAGTGGAGCCTTGCCTTGCCTCACTGAAAAATGAGCTGCTCTGGGGTTTTGGAACTGTTGGGTCATTTTAACATGATGCCAGGCCTCCTTAACATGTTCTGGGGGTGCTGTGGAATACTGTTGCAACTGTTGGGTCAGTTTAAAATTGTCTGAGGCCTCAAAAAGGGCATTTTTCATGTCACTTCCTGCCACGACCTCACTTCCGGCTTATGACATCACTTCTGGTGGGCGGGTCCTGACACATGCCAATCAAAAGTGAATACCTGTTCTTAAATAATTTAGATGACACCACTGGCCATAAAGTATGTTTGGACCACTCTCAGAGTCAGAGGGGCCAGCACACAGATGTATGCCATCCTCCCTGACTCCTAGAGTGGTCCAAACGTGCTTTATGGTGGCCTTGTGCCAGCCAAACTTTGCTGGTTTACCTGTGCCAGCCAAACTCCAGATTAGGATTGTGCCCCCAAAGTCTTTGTTGAAGTACTGCTTCTTAACATTTCCCTCAGTATCAGGCTCATATTGAGCAAGTCAGGCTTGACTGCGAGACACAAAAAAGCCACATAATCATCAGGGGAATGCACAGGGCTTTACTGTTCCTACGTGTTTTTAAGTGTGTCGAAAATAGTGAACACCTTCGACCTGGTTATTTGATCAGGGATTTAATCCAGCCAGTGTATCCCACTGTCCTTTCTATGACAGGGACTTAGTGACTCTTCAGGTAATATCTTTTACTACACTCTACACCCAGGTGTGCTGATAAAGAAACAATGGACTTTGCTTGGACAAATCAAACAAAGCTGGCAGCTTGTGGCATGCAAGCAGCTTTGAGAAGCTGTACCCCCCAGTGCTAAAAAATAAGGGGACCCATGCTTCATTGTTGCAAGCTATTTTTCTAGTGAGCTCAACCATTATAACAGCACCTTTTTCATCTCATGACACACTGAGAAAATGCTAAAATTTTTAGAACACACCATCAGTTTTTTGACAGTTGACAAGGTGTACCCAACTCCCTCAGCACACCTATGGACCATTTGCACAGCGGTTGAAAGATCTGCATTATAAGGTGAAGATCTATGTTAGAGGTCTAAACCATCAGAGAGCTAGAAGATGCAATGCTCATGCCTTTGGAATGGGTTGGGTTTTCCCTGTAATCTTGAATTCTGCCCAGTGGCGTAGCTAGGGCGTTTTGCACCTGGGGCTGCTTAATTTTTTTACACACACATCCCACGGCCAAAAATTTGTGTTCTTTTGGCCATAACGTTTGCTAGCATTAAGGTATTACACTCCGGGGCATTTCATTGAATTCCTGGTGAAATTCCACAACCAACAGTATACAGCATGATGGTATTATTCCTTAAAACCATGATTTTAAAAACCGCAATTTTTGCAAAAGAAGTTTTATTTTCGGTTTTTACTCTTTTGGCCATAACTTTTGCTAGAATAGAGATATTACACTCCATGTTTTTCATTGAATTCTGGGTGGAATTCCACATCTAATCGGTAAACAGCATGACCATGTTGCCGAGAATCGGCTTAAAATGGTTTCTATCACGGGGAAAGCATTTAAAAAGGCAAACAACCAAACGAGAGAGTATGAGGATCATTTTTATTACACCTGCGCAGGCGGACCAATCTCCCTGCTCCGCTCAGCAAGCAAAGAAGAGCAAGAGCATACAATTCCAAATTATTTTTCTATCCCTCTCCCCTCAAGCTGCTGCTTGGTGGAAAATTACTACACAGGGGCTGGGACATGAAAAGCTCTGTGTCAACTGGGCCTTGAGAATATGCTGTGACCATTTTGATAAGGAAGGGAGCTCTGCTGGCTTGAACCAGTTCCCTATCTATTGTGCAGGGCTAGCAGTACTGGATTGGCGAAGGTTACAGGCGGGGGCAAATGAATGAAAACAATGAGAGCAAAGAGAGAAACAGTTACATACTTCAGCAGCTTTAGACAAGTGACTAAGCAAAAAACTTAAGATGGCTGCACTTTGGTTCGACGGTAACAACCATATTATGCTGTAAACTCGTGATTTTCAGAATTTGGGGTTCAGTGGTGACACCCTCTCTGAAGATGGCACCTGGGGTGCTGCACCCCCCGCTCCATAGGTAGCTACACCACTGATTCTGCCCTCAAGAGAATCTGGTACACTAAAGCTCTTTTTCAAGGCTGAGAGATTAACAAGGGGGTGACTGCCATATAGGGGGTGGGTGGGTGCTCAAATCACCAGTCAGTTTGCATAGGCAGCTGCCATGTGCTGAGTCAAACCAGTGGTCCATGTAACTTAGAGTGCAATCCTAACCTGGAGTTAGGCTGGCACAGTTAGGCCAGCAAAGTTTGACTGGCACAAGGGACACCATAACATATGCTTGGACCACTCTTGGAGTCAGAGAGGCCAGCACACAGATGTGAACCATCCTCCCTGAGTCCGAGAGTGGTTCAAATACACTTTATGGTGGCCCTTACTTTGCTGGCCTAACTCTACAGCCAAACTTTGTTGGCCTAACTGTGCCAGGCTAACTCCAGGTTAGAATTGGCCTCTGCTGACCAACAAAACTGCAGGCTGGATCTTCCCAGCCCTACATGAAGAAATTGGGGATTGGACCTGAGACTTTCTGCATGCAAAGCAGGTGACCTGCTACTGCACTCCAACACCTCCCTCCAATCTTTCAGTTCACAGCAGAAATGGCAAGAGGGCGTGGAGGTCTTCGCATGTGCTGCTTTTGCCATATAACAATTCTAACTACAACCTGGTGGACCCCATTTGCTCATCAGGCTTCTGCACAAGCACTGAAGCTATTCCATTGTTCGAAAAATTAAAGCCCCTTTCCCCTTCCAGCAGGGAGATCCCACTAGGGACTTGAACCCACAACTGCTGAAGATCTGGTGCTCCTTCATTCACTGATACAAACACAGAAGCCTTAACAGTCCAATCCTATGCATGTTTGCTCATGTCCCATTATGGTCAATGGGGCTTTCGCCCACATATGTTTGGATAGGACTGCAGCCTTTGCCTTTTAGATTAGATGGGGAGGAAGCACAGCAGAGCGTGCCGCAGACTTCCTGTCAGCACTCAGGCACCAAGAGAGGCACTCCCAGTCCCTAAGGCAGTAATCCGCCAGCTGAATGCACTGGCCGAGGCCACTTCCCTGAGTTTGATCCCATGGTGTAATAGTTGTAATGGTGCAATAGAGATCTGAGTGCCGTCTTCATGGGGCCTTGGCCTGCTCTGGCTTGCAGGAACCTGTCCTGCAGGCAATAACTGCACACCAGTGGGTTTAGTGAAACCATAAGCATTTCCCGTTCCTATGAGCCTGCCTTAAGACCCAGCTGGCCTTAAACATGCCCTTGGAGGCACTGGGAATTTTCTCCTTCACCTGGAAAAAACATGCTCCCAAGGGAACTTTGCATGCCCTCTACACCTTTAAGAAAATGCTATGTGTGGGTGAAATGGCAACCATCAAGTCCCACCAAGAGTCATCAACTTCCTTGTAAACGTTAAAGGCCCAATCCTATCCGACTTTCCAGCACGGATGCAGCTGGGTCAATGGATTGTGCTCATCCTGCAGTGCGGGAGGGGGCAGTCATGAAAGGGGGCAAATAGCCTCTGCTGGGCTAGCTTGCAATGGAATCTGTGTAATGCTGCCTGTGTACCTGTTTTAGGTACGAGCATGTGGGGATGGGCAGCCCAATCCTGAGCTGTCTGGCCACCTGTGTGAGCAGCAGTAGCCAAGCAGCTACTCCTGCATCCCACGGCAGCCAGGCAGCCACAGCGGGATCTTCTCAGCGGAAGAAGGGAATGTTTGTCCCCTTCTGCTGCAGTAAGAGTGCAGGTTGGATGATAGGTCTACTCGCCTCTGCATTGGCACCCCCTACTCTGCCCCTCCCCTGGCTGGAACGCCCTCCCACTCCCTCCGGAACCTGTGTGACACCGGCCACAGTAGAACTCATGGCTGCCATGTCGCATTGCTGCCTCTAGGCGGTGGGGGCCTGTGTCAGCCTGGCGCCAGTGGTGATGGCTTACCGCCAGTGCTCTAGGTGCTTGACAGCACCTTTCATGTCAGCAGCATGGGCAGTATGCTTGTACCGCCCATGCTGCAGGGCTCAGGATTGGGCCCTAAATCCTCCAGATTTTTCATCTTTTCTCCACTCCTTTGCTTCATCAAGTCTGTGCACTCCATCGGTCCAGGATGTCTCTGAAATCTACAGGGATGAATGATCTCATCACACTGTTTGCTAGAGTCCGAATCTGTGAGATCTTTTTTAGTTTTTCGACCGACATCCGCGGGAAAAGTTCATTAGATATGTCTTTTCACAGCAATATAACCTGTTCGAAAGTTCCCTTTGATGCAGCTCTGATGGTATGCAGGAGTTTTCCCCTGCGCTATCTGTGCTTCAGGGCAGCACTCACAGGGGGCAAAGAAGTAAAAACCTGATGGAACCTGGTTGAACAGGGCTAGTTCAGCCTGACCGTCAACTTTTGTTTGGACTGCAGTTGCCTCTGGAACTCTCTTCCCCATCGCTGGCTTGTTTGCTTGCGCCTGTGTGATGTATCTGGCCCACACTTCTGGTTTCCTCTTGAATCTCACTGGTTCCCTCTTTTGCCACCCAGTCAATTATGTTGCTATTCCTGT
The DNA here is from genome assembly GCA_029204185.1 of Lerista edwardsae. Classification (NCBI taxonomy): domain Eukaryota; kingdom Metazoa; phylum Chordata; class Lepidosauria; order Squamata; family Scincidae; genus Lerista; species Lerista edwardsae. Next base: position 15,978,057 of record JAJKFI010000012.1, on the reverse strand, counting down.
TACCAGTAACAGTTTCCTTTTAGGTGTGGCGCACTGATTCTCTTAAATTGTTTTTGCTGAAATGGTAAGTTGTCTTGGGGCAACCACTTTATTGGAGTAGAGAAGGAGCCTACATATCCTTAAAATAAATTCTCTACTGCAAATCAAGCCTTAAGGTCATACTCTTTTGCTGACTGGCCTTCTCGCACAATCCTTACTTGCACAACCTTATTTGCAGTGACTAATCAACTCATCAGCTACTCCGTCCTGCCACAACGGGTACAGCAGTTTGTCACAACATGGCATTTTGTCTCCCATCCAGAAACAGGACTTCAGATTCTCCTGCTTAGCGCCAGGCAATATCAGCATCTCAACCATCAATCCACATCTCCTGCCCTGCACCTTCTAGGCCATCATTTTCCTCTTTTCCATATTTCTCTTCCACTCCATTCCCCTCATTCTTTTTGAAAGGGAGTCTGGCAGTGCATTGGGACCTTGGACTAGCCCTGGGCATGTGAAGGTCTTCTTAAAAATAAATATGCTCAGATGCTATCAGATTGCTTATTTTAAAAGTACAATCTCTGTGGCTATATTTGGGAAATGAATCAGAAAAAATGTGGGGAAGGGGAAGATGGCTGCCTAACCCTTTCCTTTTCTTCCTTCTGCTTCATTTCCCAAATTTGCCCACTCACAGTCTCTCTCCCCACAGCACTGCTTGTCTCCCCATGGAGGAAAATATTTGGGAATGTTCCCCATTTTTCCCCACAAGTGTGCAAAACCAATAGGCATCATATTCAGACCTATAAGGAGATGTGATCTGTGCCAAACTGCAACTGTGTGAAATGTGCCTTCTGATGATAATGGTTTTTGTTGACATTTGTTTGGATCCTAATATTATTCCCACGGCAGATCATCATAATTCGGCATCCGTGCATGAATAGCCCTAACCTTTTGCCAAGACAGTGATGAACGATGGATTGAACAGGATGTCTACACATTTGAAGACATCCGTAATGGCTGATTTTAATTTATCTCTGAAGTTCTGGGAGGGAGGGTTAAGAATTGATGCCTTATAAAAAAGGTTGGCCAGGCTGATGTGATATTATGGGAATATAGTTTAATGACTATTAGCTGCTCTTGAATATCATGGAGGGGAGATAGATTATGCAATAAATAAATAACATGCATTTATTTCAAGAGATTATACTTACTATTCAGCATGCATCTTGAGGCTAAATGCCACATGTTATTGTAGTTTGGCTCTGCAGAGTTTTGTAAATGGCAGCTGTACAGGGCAGCTGATCAAGATTAAGGGAGGAGTAGAGGGGTTTTAATCCTTTCCCTGTATCAGGGTCACCCAAAGTTGTTATTTCTCCCAGGAGAGACACTCCCATTGGTGCCAGTGGACATTTTCCTCCGTGTGGGTGGGGGGTGGGGAATAGCCATGGGGAGCAGGGAAGACTTGAATTGGCTCCGCACTGGTGAGAAAGGGTTAAGTCACCCTCAGCCCCTGTTATGGTCCTGATACACAAAGTGGGCTCTCATATGTTGCTATTTACATTGGGGGGGGGGAAGTAAGTGCACAGAGCCAATTAGCACAATACATGTTATGTAAAGTTTTACCCTCAGATTGCCACTACCACTAAACTGAATCCTTTATTATAATAAGGTGTACCTTCTCGAAGGTGGGCATCTCTGGTCCCCTGAGCAGCCCAATCCTAATCCTGCACTGGAATAGGCAGGCCAACTGGCCAACCAGCGCAACCTGGGGAATCGATTCCCCTTACCCTGGGTGATGTGGCACCGGCCCGAATGGGGCTACTCAAGTCTGTGCCATCCAAATTGGCGGCACAAATCCAAGCAGCCCAGACTGGGGTCGGGCCACTTGGAAGGGAGGTTAGGATCTGGCCCCAGTGCCAGATTCTGGCACTGTCCCCCTCCCTGGGCTGATCTGCCCACGGCACTCCTTCCTCACCTCCCTCACCCTGGTCCACCTGCCCCCATCCTCCTCTGTCCTCCCCAAGCCCCCACGCCAGCCAAGCTCAGGCAGCCTTACCTGGGTGCTGCTGCTGGGCCAGGGAATTGGTGCAGGGAGGCCAGTGCCCATCCACTCCTCACGTGTTGCATTTGCGATACTCCTGGGTCTGCACATGGGGCTTGTGCCGGCCCCTTGGGCACTCTGTATTGCACTCTGAATATCCGATTGTTGTAGCTGTCTAGAAGAAAAAACATAGCAACACACCAGCGTACCCTAGTCTGGGGGTGATTGGTTATGATAATGCCTATTCCTGTATGAAAGTTGAGAAACAACTGTTTTGAGAAATACATGTTAGGATAGTGATTGAGTTTCTGGCAGTTCTAGCATCTGAAATTCATTTCTCCATTTTGTCACTGATGCACCCTTCCTCAAGCTGACGTATACATTCAATTGATTGACAAGGGAAATAAATGCTCTTGCTTATTTTTCTGCACAGTTCTTGTTTTTCTGCTTTTATTGGAATATACTTCTGACTCTATTGGGGAGTATAAAAACGGCAACCTTTTAGTTTCCTGAAAGATAAGGAACTGGCTCAATTTTTGCCTGTCATGTAGCAACTGCAAGAGAACACACGTTTCTTTCATTGCAATTGCTGTATTTGTAGAGATATTGAGACAGTACAACGCAGTTCCCTGGAGATTCTATTGAATTGGGCACAGATGTACTTTTCGGAGTCGCAAAAACTCTACAAAGCACAAGTTATTTTGCTAAATGGATTGACCAAGAAGGTAGAGGATAAATGTCCTTGAAAGTAAAAGCACAGATTATTGCAGTCGAAAGTAAGAAGGGGTTTTTCCTGCTCCATCAGCATGGGTGATTGCAACTGTACCTGGACGGTATGTCTAAGTGAACATAGAAACAGCAATTCTAAATCGCAGAGAGGAAATGTGAATTGATTGCCAGGAACCAATTTATCTAGTTGGAGGAGGACGTTGCATTGGCAATCAAGGATGTGTTTGGGGGCAAAGCTGGGAAAATGCACGGGTATTGCTGCGTGGCTTTTGGCCCAATCCTACCTCTGTGCATGCAGTGATGCAGTGGTGATGGTGCAGCCACCACTGTTTCCCAGAGGGGAGTTTTAGTTGCTGGAGGTCTCCTTGGAGTAAGGGGACATTTGTCCCCTTGCCCTAGTGTTAGCCCCAGTGGCCACTATGGGTCAACCTGGATCTGCACCAGTTCTACAGCTGGCTCAAGTCCACATTGATCCATGCAGGTGGATCAGGTCCAGGAAGAGGGCTTTACTTTGGCATGTACCACTGTCAAACCTGCTCCCTCCCAGTCCCAATCCAGTACTACCTGAACATTCCTATAACCTCAGCAATGGAGTGTGTCCGAAAGGTTGGCAGTTTGAGACTGCGCAACGGAGTGAGCTCCCGTTGCTTGTCCCAGCTCCTGCCAACCTAGCAGTTCGAAAACATGTAAAAATGCAAGTAGATAAATAGGGACCACTTTGGTGGGATGGTAACGGCGTTCCGTGCGTTTTGGCACATAGTCATGCTGGCCACGTGACCACAGAAGCTTGTCCTCGGACAAACGCCGGCTCTTCAGCTTAGAAACAGAGATGAGCACCACCCCTTACAGTCGGTCATGACTAGACCATTCAGTCGTGGGGAAACCTTTACCTTTTAAAAGTATTTATAGATGTGACCTCAATAAGTTAAGAAGGACTTCGTAAGAAACAGAAATAGTAATTTCTGGATGGACAGAATCAACCTTAAACAGAATTGCTTGGGGAAAAATCCCTTTTAGAGAGAACTTTATGAAATACTTGCAAGTTTCAGAAAACGCAGTACATGTATAGGTTTCTTGGCATCTGCATAGCACCTCTCATCCCTGAGTTTCATAGTCCTTGCTATTTGTGTTGTTTGAGCTCCTTTGAACTGCTTCCCTCATCATACAGAAGTAGCCAGAATGTTCCAAGACACTTATCTAAATTATCTAAATTATTATTAATATCTAAATTCTCAAGTCTCAGTAATATATACAGATTGTTATGAATTTCTTTTATTTGAACTCAGCTGTGTCATGATTCAGACCTGCAGTGCTCAGAAGACTATGCAAAAGGTTAGGGCAGAATGTGCGGCCAGTCCTAACACTCTTACACAGTTCTGCACAAGTCTTCATATGTACAAAGTCAAACAAGACCAATGGAGGCCAGGGCTATCACTCAAGCTGATCCTTCAAAAAACAACAAAACAAAACCAAAAACAGCAGGACATTCACATTTCCATATCATCCTCCATTCTTATACTAATCACCTTTCCTCAAATGGGCTGTACTCCAGGAGAAACATTTGCCTAAATCAGTGGTTCTCAAGCGTTTTAGCACTGGGACCCCATTTTTTAGAATGGCAATCAGTCAGGATCCACCAGAAGTGATTAGCCTGGAAGTGATGTCATAGCTGGAAGTGACATAAGGCGCAATCCTAACCAATTTTCCAGCACCAGGGTAAGGGCAATGCAGCTCTCAGGTAAGGGAACAAACATTCCCTTACCTAGAGGAGGCCTCTGTGACTGCGAGCGCAATCCTATACTGACGTTGTGCCGGCACTGCACTCTTGCGCCAATCCAGTGTTGTTGCACATGTGCCGTCAGGCATGTCTGTGCCAGTGAGTTGGGCATTGGACCAGCGCAAGCAGCAGCGCCGGTTGAGTGCCGGCAGTGCTCATTCAGCACAGGACATCATCACACAGGGCATGCTGGGGGTGTAACAGGGTGGTGCTGTGGGCAGCCCTTGCGCCAATTCCTAAGCCCCATCCCCAGCTGAGGTGGCCCCGATTTGGGCCACTGCTGCCCATGTTCACCTGCGCCTGCAAATCAGTAGGTGTAGATCACCATAGGGCTGGCTGGGGCTTACTCAAGGGCAAGGGAAAAACATCCCCTTGCCCTGCACTGTGGTGCTACTGCCTTCCATTGTGCTTCAGATGCAGCTCTGCTGTGTCAGCTTTGCTATGCCGGCTATGCTTATGATTGGGCTGCCCCTCCCAACTGCATGATGCAGCACATGCCCCATTGACATGGCTATGTCAGTACTTGAAAGTCGTTTAGGATTGAGCCCATAATCAATTTCGGCTTCAAACCTAAACTGCAGTCAGCCAAAGGTCTGATTATACAGCACACTCATGCTCTTATTTTGCATAGCTTAGAATTCAAGTGTTCTGGCTCAGAAATCAAAGCAGAACAAAGACTTGGGTCCTTCTCCAGCCACACAGCCCTGCACCCTTCCCAGCATCCCATCTTCCCACCAATTCAGGGCAAAGCATCATGCCTCTCTCCCACTGGGAGCCCACCCTGCCCAGCAGCTTTGTAACCTGTATTTTCAGCTCTGTATTTTCAGTGGTGACTGAGCTAGGTGTTCTGCTACCCACCTGACATTGGCCTGTGATCCATTTGTCACTAGCTGATATTGTAATAATTTGGTGCCACTACCAAACCTCCTTCATGAAACAGTGCCTTGGTTACTAGCAATGGTAGCCCACTCATGGTGGAGCTGAAGACTGTGTCTCACATCCCCAACATACTTCAATGGTTGTGTGCTACAGAGCCGACACTTATGCCTAATCAATGCCTGGTTGTCTGACTTCTCCCTTCTTTTTCTCAAGGAGAGAAATTGTGTGAATGGGGCCACCGTACAATTGGATGTGGGCATCGATGGAAGAAGCCAACAGAAGCTTAAAGTAGCATGGGGTGTGTGTTTCATTTAGGATTGCAATAGTGATAGGGCCAAAGCGTTAAAGACTTGTATGCCCCACCACAATTTCGCTCTATTCCATCCGCCCCCAAGCACTATTTTCAAAAAAGAAGAAAAACAGAGAACCACATGAATTCTTTGTAATGCGTAGTGTGGTCCTAAGAAATCCCCCAAAACCAAAGTAATAACTACTCTGTGACGAAGCACTGTGCAAATTATGTTTTATTCAGTTTCACTGAAATTATTTCCTTGTGCCAAAATTGCTTATTATAATTGAATAAGAAACCAACTGTTTCTCCTGTTGTATAGACAATGTCTCCTAATTGGACTGGCACATCACTTTACAAAAGCAATTTCAGTGGCTATTTCATATTACACTGCTAGAATGAATTAATCTATTTTATACTGTGAGTTTCACCAGCAAATTAGTTCATTAAGGGTATATTCATAGTGTTCATCAGGTTACTGTAATTCAGCGTAATGAGTAATTCAGCATCCTTCAGAGCAATTCATGCCAGGCTTACTGTTGCTTCAGTTTCAGAAAATACCTATAAACTGGAGGAATTCACAGGTTGTTTTTTTTAATACACTACAATTCATTGGACGACTGACAAACAAATGCCTGACAGCCAGGCAGCCCTGGGAGCCTCCACAGGGAAATGGGATGTTCATCCCCTTTCCCCGTGGTAAGGACACAGGGCGGGTGACAGATCTACTCACTTCTGTGCCGGCTATTCAGAGAAATAGAGGCAAAGGTATTTCCGGAGCTGAGCAAAGACATGATGGAGCGGTTGGATCAAGCCCTCTTCCTCACTAAAGGGGCTTCTCCGGTAGATATTCTTTCCACAGCAACTTGTGCCCATTTTTCCTGTTTGACATAGCCAGATCTAATGCAAACCGAAGCCACGAGCTGCATATCAAGCTGCCAGTTTGCCCCCAATAATCCTGCTTTCCACCTTTTCTTGTTTGTTTTCCTTTCTCAAGCAAGAAAGGTTAATCTCAGGCCATCCTGTGGTCACTGCTGGGCTCTACACTGTACTATAGTTCCACCCTGATAGCACCCCAGTGCCCGATTTTTTCAGAGTTGGCAGTCTTATGACATCACCATATCCTTTCATGAAAAACTCAAGAGTTTGATGGGATGCGCCCAGCCTGTCAACCCTGGATGTGGCCTGTAGGTAGAGGTATTTGTTTCTGGTGTGGGATGAAAGCCCAGGATGGCGCCTAAGATCTTACTGAACACAAAGGGCTTAGATTTACTTCCAACAAAACATTTGGATCTCATTTGCATGAGTGGATACTGAAATCAGTGGAAAAATAGCTCTCAAGATCCACCTTCAGGTTCCTTGTTCCTCCATTGCCACCTAGAATGCATCCTGCATTCAGCCATTAGATGGAGTAAATAATGGAATCTAATGGAACGTAGGAAAGGAGGAGATGGGATCTTGGCCCCTTTTTTTCCCTTGTTACAAGGCATTAAAAGATGGTCCCCGGTGTAATTATAATTATGTAATGGTATAATAGTGCTATTATGAAAGGAATTGTTAGTTCATATTTATGAAAAGGAATGATAAGACATAAAGGACTGCCACCCATTAGATTCCTTGCCTCTATTCATCTTTTTCCAATTTATTCTTTCTTGCATTTGCACCCACCCCCACCATCTGGTAAAAACAATTTCTTTTACAGGCAATTGATAGGCCAAAAGAGACGTAATGTAGGTTAAACTGCATTAAGCTTCCAGATACCAGCAGCAATATTTCAAATTATTAAATCTAAAGGTCACCAGATTTGCTCATTTCAGCAGAGTTAGATGCTGGCAACAGAACTGCACGTCAAGGAGTCCACTCAAGAAGCGGCTCCCTTGCATGTTTGTTTTAGAAGATCACTGAGCTGCCAATCCAAAGGCAAAACAAGCACATTGAATTTCCCCAAAGCATTTTCTTTCCCAAGAACAATAAACTGAGGATCCAGCCGGTCACCTTGGGAAAGAAAAAGCTGCCGTGAGCTGCCAACAAAACTCTCAAAAGCATCACTTAATGCAGCGTGGCAAGAAAAATGTATTGCAAGGTTCAGAATCAGATATCAGTATTAGGCATATTTGGATCCTAACCCACATTTTCAGAATATCGATCCATGCTCATGACTGAGTTCCTTCAGCAAAGAGAGATTTCATGGGCCATGTCTCTTCTTGTGTGTTAACATGTGAGAGGAAGATGGGGGCCACCGGATAGGCATGATAGGCACTCCCTGCCATGAACAGATGGATAGTGCCTGCTTGAGGGCTGTGTTCTATGTGTAAAGATGATGCATGCACGGGGGTGTACGGTTATTGTGTGCATATACCAGTGGTGTCATCTAAATGATTTAAGAACAGGTACTCACTTTTGATTGGCACGTGTCGGGACCCGCCCACCGGAAGTGACGTCATAAGCCAGAAGTGATGTCGTGGCAGGAAGTGACATGAAAAAAGCCCTTTTTGAGGCCTCAGATGATTTTAAACTGACCCAACAGTTGCAACAGTATTCCACAGCACCCCCAGAACATGTTAAGGAGGCCTGGCATCATGTTAAAACCCCAGAGCAACTCATTTTTCAGTGGCAAGGAAAGGAAAGGCTCCGCTCGCTGCCTGCCTGCCTGCCTGGCTCTGAGAACATGCAGGCAACTCAAACATGCAGGAAATTCAAACGTTGCAGAGGGTGGAGTCGACGAGTGGGCGGGCGAATGGGCAGGGCCAGCTGTAATCCTAGAACCGGTACTCGCGTACCCCCGCGTACCCCCTGCATGACATCACTGGCATATACCCTGATAAGTGTGGGGGGATAGGTAATGGAGGGGCAGCTCAGCATGGACGACCCCTGTCACCACTCAAATATTCTGCACTAGATATTTCAATTTCCAAACACATTTCCCTACGTATTTCCCTGTGGCTTGTAGTGTCTTGGTGGAACTTTCTCTGCACCCAATTTTCACGACAGTTTGCCCTTGTCTTCTGTGCCTCTTACTTGAAGAGCTGGATGTCCCCCTGTACTTTGTTGCTCACGCATGAGTCCTTGGTGCTCAAGTGTCTGCACCACTTGCACAAGCAGCATGCTGCTGAGTTGCCGTCATTCCCTGCAGTGAAAATTGCCCCAAACCAGTGGTGTCAGCCTACCGGTTCGCTGGGCGGAGTTTCTTCACTCGCTGGGAGGGTTTCCGTGGTGATCGGCGGTGTGCTCGCTGCCTCCCGTTGCGTAATGGCGAAAGCCCACCCGCTGCAGCAGGCGGGCTTTCGCCATTACGCAACGGGAGGCAGCGATCACGCTGCCGATCACCACGGAAACCCTCCCAGCGAGCGAAGAAACTCCGCCCAGCGAACCGGTAGGCTGACACCACTGCCCCAAACTCATTGGAACTAGTTTTAGATGTGCCCCATTAATAATGATGAGCAGTTTAGAGAAGAAAATATGACATTTTTCATTAAAAATGGAAGGAAATGGCACATTAAAAAAAATCTATTCAGAGTATTTGTTTCTGCATGTTTTTTGAATGCAACGAATTCTTAGAATGTGATGCTTTCTTCCCCCCTACAAGACAAGCAGTCAGAATCATGCACACCATTCTATTCCAATTCATAATGCACAATCAGTAAGAACATTTGAAAGAGATTATTCTTGAAGTGATTATTCTCTTTTGTATCCTTGTTACAGTTACCAAATGCCAATGTTGGCTTATAGGAAATGAGTCTTCCATTCCAATCTGCAATTGGCTACCTTTGCCACCTGCTGTCTAGCATTACAGTGCTTATTCTGTTCACCCTGCAGTAGGATGTTCTCAGTAAAACTATTTTCTCCCACCTTTAGTTCTCATGGTTCCCCACTGGTGCTGATTTTTAATACCACCAGCTGGATTGCCTTTATCACCTGTGCATGGAAGCTTCAGTCTGTTCTGTTCTCATTCATATGCAAATTATGCTTTTAAAAAAGGGCTAGCAATTTTTTAGTGCCACTAAATGTCCCCTTCCCCAGGATTCTTGTTTCTGAGTAGCAATTAGAGGATGACTAGCAATTAGAATCTAAATGCATTTAGTTTTTGAAAACTTCTAGTGCTGAGGGACATGTATAGAACTGGAATTATGTCTAAATTGAAAGTTCCTAGCTGAGGAGTAGTTTGGGCTAGTGAAAATGTATCACCATCAGAGGCATTGGGGGGGGGGTGCCACGGGGAGAAGTGAGCCTGGCAGGAGCTGGCTGTGGTGGGGCGTAGTGGCGCAAGAAAACCCACATGCTTTTTGGCCCTCCTGCTCTCCCTTGCACTTGGATTGCTCCTAAATGGAGCTATTCCAGGTGTGGAGAGGTGTGGCTGGGCGACCCAGAGCGGGAGCAGCAGTGCTGGGGTGCATGGTGACATCGCCTCGCCCCGGCACTCTGCCCTGAATGCATCACCAAATGTTGTTCTTGTTAAAGACTTTCGCAACCACTAGTTCTCTGCAACATGGCTGGCCAGCTTCTGCATTCAGGGCACAATCCTAAATAAAACTGAGTAAGGCCGGCATAAGCTAACAAGGGCCACCACAAAGTAAGTCTGGACTACTCTCAGAGTCTGAGAGGCCAGCGCACAGACCTGCGCCATCCTCCCTTACTCTAAGAGTGGTCCAAACGTGCTTTACGGTGGCCCTTGTGCCAGCCGAACTTTGCTGGCCTAACTGTGCCATCCTAAATCCAGTTTAGGAGTGCACTCTCATTCTCTTCCCCAAACAGTGGCCCAGGAACGAGCAGTATACTTTGCTCCACAAACAAACTGATCCTCTCATGAGTAGCACAGAAGCTGGGACCATCTAGCCGCAATCTGGCAGATACTGAGGACTGGTGCTCAAATCCTTCCATTTCCGTATCATACTTCCATTCTGTATACTATGCTATGTACAAAATCTCAGAAAGACGTAACAATAAGGTGTGGGGTATTTCTGTTTCTCATCACTTCAGAATATTGTTTTCCTAATGCGGGCATTTTTTTCCTGCTATATGTCAATTAAAATGTGGTGCAGCCAGATAAAATGGTCTGAGGAGACAGATCTCACCTGCTGATCACTGACTGACCATCCCTGATATATACAGTGCTTAGCGATGTATCCCCCCCCCCCGCCAAAGAACCATGCAAGACAGTTAAAAATAGAAGAACAGGCCACTTTATTGCACCAAGGTATAGAGGATAAAAAGCCAGAGACTGACAGCCATTGAGCTAAGGCCGGAAAATGGTGACAAGGCACTTGCTGAAGGTAGGGGTCAGCCACTGGCCTGCCCCTAGGTAGGCATAACATCCTGATTCAAGGGCCAGCCCCTTGGGGTGCAACTTTTCATGGTCAGCCCCCGCAGGGGTGGTGGTAGCACACCCATAGGCCTGCCCCAATTGGAGGGCAACTGAGGCAGGCCAAGGCTTGAGGCTAGGAGATTCCTGGCCAGCCCCATGTGCCAGCGGGGCATCAGCAGAGCTCTCAATGGGCAACGCTGTGCCTTAGCTGACCTCCAGATGCACACCAAAAAGCCTACTTCAAGCCTTCATGCCTGCAGGGTGCCACCCCCCCCGCCACCAGCAGCCCAATTGGGCAGCAGCTATCTCATGTGGAGGGGGTACAGCTGGCTAAGAACGAGTTCCTAGCTAATGTGCTGAAGCTCAGGATTATACATTTATTTTCTATTTGAACCAATTAATTCTGTCATTTTTCCAGGAATCTATATAGTAGAGGATGCAAGGGGTTTTATGATCTCACTGTTTCATTTTAAGGTCAGCATTCCACTTCTCATTGAATGAAAACCCCACGTCAGATGCAGCAGAAAGTACAAGCCACTTTCTTCACTCAGTGGCCATTAGCTCCCATTCTTTGTTTTCCGTGTCTACAGCACCACTTTTTACAATGGCTGCTCGGCCACTTGCAATGCTCTACCTGGGAGAAAAACTGTGGGCTGTTCACGAGTCTTTCAGACCAAATACAATCAAAGAAGAGAGATCCAGCAATATAAACAAAGGCTGATACCCAAAAGATGCTTGCAAAAAACAGGGCAAGGCAGGTTCATTCTCTTTGACTGTGAGAACTTGATATAATCTTGGTTGTCTTCTAATACTTGAATGTACTCTTCTTCCACTCTTCCAAAATGCTGAAGCAGTTGCCTTTACCTCTCAGTTTCCCTGCTTCTGCAGTTGAGCGGGCAATGAACGCACAGGCTCAGGTGGAAGCAGGCCAAAGTCACTTAGGGCACAAGCCTAACCTGGATTTAGGCCGGCACAGTTAGGCCAGCAAAGTTTGGCCAGCACAAGGGCCACCCTAAAGCACATTTGGACCACTTTTGGAGTCAGGGAGGATGGTGCACGTCTATGTGCTGGCCTCTCTGACTCCACGACTAGTCCAAACATTCTTTATGTTGTCCCTTGTGCCAGAGAAAGTTTGCTGGCCTAACTGTGCCGGCCTAACTCCAAGTTAGGACTGCCCCCTTAGGGCATTACAAGTCAAAACCAAGATGCTCTCACTGTCTGAGCTAGTGACCTCCAAGCCAAGCAATTTGCTTGCTTGTTGTATGGTATTGTTCATTGCTTGCAACAAACACCAACTCTGACAGTATTCAATTTGCCATTCCTTGTTTGGAACACAAGTGTGCAATTAAAATGTGTTCTCCTCCTCCGACAGAAGGACAAACATTGTGAGGTTTGGACCACTTCCCATATGAACAGGTTGACAGGTTGGTGGTCAGCAATTATTATGCAGTGTTCATCGGGATGAATGTGAAATTAGCCAGCTTTTTTGCAAAGTGCAGCTTATTCTCTTGAAAGACCTGCGTGGTTTGGGGCCATGCAGCAGCAATCCTACCTGTTCGTTTGGGGGGGTCAAGTGCCCTTGGGCGGTGCATCGGTGGAGGGGAGGGGAGTGGTGCGGAGGTGTTTGGTGCTGCTGGGGGTGAGCAGTGTTTCACCCACGGATGCTGGGGGCATGGTGGGGGCAGCACAGAAAGTGGGGAGCTGTGGCAGGGGGTGGTGATCATTGTGCCATTGTACCCCAGGGTAGAGACTTGGCTGGGTCTGCCACTGGGGCCATGCTGCCTGAAGGACCATCTTCACCCATATAAGCCTCCCTACATCCCTTAGGTCATCTTGGGTTTAGTCGAGAGGGTTAAAGCCTCCGTTTGCCTGAAGATAAGATCTGAAGGTCACCAGTTCGACAACACCAGAAGTCTCTGTGAGCGGCAGACCTTGAGAAGTGCGACTGACAAGAGCTGTCTCCAGCTGCCTGTGAGAGAGGAGTTGTGCTGGGCCAGCTGTTTCTTTGATGGGAGCGGAAGCCGTTTATCAGCCAGCAGGAAGGCAAGCGTGTGGCCAGAAAGAAGGACTAAACCACGAAAGTTCCATCTGTATGTTGTTGTAGTTCTTGAAAGATAGAACTTTGTAAAAAAACCCTTGCGGGTTTAGAGATAAAGTCTGCCCATGTAAACCACCTTGAATTAAAGCCAGAGAAGCAATCTCTGTATATAAATACTTGCATCATCATCATCATCATCATCATCATCATCTTGTTCCCTGCTGTGGGAATCTGGATGCTGGAGTAGATGTACTTTTGATAGGACTATTTTGGCAATGTTTGCTTTTTATGCAGAAGTTCCATGGATTTCAGTGGGAATTATTCTCAGGGAAGCTCACAGGATCACAGTCTTAGAGAGGATTTTCCCCAAACTGGAAAAAAATGTATGTTTGAATAAGCAACTGCTTTGATGTGACAGAGCAGAATTTTAGGTTTGTTTTAGATCATGGGTCTCCCATGGGCCCGCGGGCCACATCCAGCCCCTGGGAAGCTCTGGATCTGCCCCCGAAAGGCTCTGGAATGAGGCGAGGGTTGGAGGAGTGTCAAAAGAGGGTGACACACAGTGCAGGTGACTTGTGCTGGATACAATTCCCTTTGGAGCAGCAAACATGCCCCCTTTGTCTCCTTGGACTTGTGCCAGCTAAAGAGCTGGCAGAGGTCTAAGGAGACCCATTGGCAATTGGGAGTCTTATAGAGTAGTAAAACTATTTTTTCCCCTCCCAAGTCTCTTGATCCCTCTCCCATAGCATACAACTCAGCCCAGTGATGTCATTCAAATGATTTAGGAACAGGAACTCACTTTTGAGTTCAAATTCAAATGTTGAAAAAAAAAACACAAAAAAACCCGGAAGCAGCCACAAGAGCCCGTTAGGATCCGGAACGCCTGTTCTGGTCCGTTCCCCCTGAATGACATCACTGACTCAGCCTGTTTTGGCATGGCCGCATACCATGGTGGAGAAAAGGATAGAACTGGGCTCTGAATTAATGCCCCATTTCCCTTAATTCTTGGGATACATCCTTGCAAGACAACAGGCTTGGGAAATACCCCAAAAGTACACCCGAATACCTATCAAAAAGTGTTTCCTGTTAGAAGAACCCTTTGTTCTTTGGTTGAGAATTAGAGGTGCAGAACATGGAGAAGAACTCCCCTGTGAAAGTTGGAGTGGGGAATCATTTGATAAGGGCACACCAGGAAGTTTCCTGCCTTCAGAGGGGCGAAGCCTCAGAGGAAAGCTCCCATCCTGTTTGCTACAAGAGCTCCTGGGATTCCTAAAGATCAGAAAGTCTACCAGAGGTTCCTGGCAGTGCAAGAAAAAGGGTCTAACATGGTTTTCACTATGATGAAAGTCCTGGATTGCAGAGAGCGCCCTTTTCTTCTTTGCTTCCTTGCCCCTTTTCAGGGACTCCTAAGCTGAACATTTACTGATCCTACCACAGCAAATGCTACTGACATTGTCTATTTTTTATTTTAAGATGAATTCCACAACGAACATAAAACACACAGGCAGGCCCCCGTATCCACAGATCTGGTTTCATGGGTACTGTTATCCACAGCTCTGCCCCCACCCCACATGCCCACTCCATTACCTGAATTTTTGTTTCTTCTTTAAATAAAGGAAACTTGTTGCTGAAATGAAGAGCAACTGAACCAGCCTGCACACTAGAAGGAGCATAACTGAACATTAACAGGAAGTGCTTCCTGTTAACATTCAGTTAACCTGCAGGGACGTAATACACTGCCCTGGCACCTGAGGTTGGGACATCAAGACATTGTGTCACATGATGTCACTTCCAGGTTCTCCCTGGAGGAGGGGGCCCTTGCTGCTGTGGTTTTGCACATCTGTTCCTTCTCTTGTGGAGGCTTCCCTTCAATGGGAGCCTCCATAGGACAAGGAACAAGCTGTGTGAAGCCGCCAATGACATCTTCTTGGAAGAATCCTGAAGTGAATGCCTTGCACCACTTGCAGATTCTCCCATGAGGAGGGCTGTTCACTGCGATGGCTTTGTGCCCCATTCCTCCAAGTGGTTCCTTCAAGGGAGCCTCCACAAGACAAGGAATGGGGATGCAGGGAGAACCTGGATGTGACTGCCTGGTGCAAGGCAGTCATTTCCAGGTTCTCCTCAGAGAAGGGGGTGCTCACTGCATCGGCTTTGCACCCCTTGTTCCTTCTCCTGTGGAGATGGGAGCCTCCACTGGAGAAGGCATGGGCATGGGGAGCCTCCACTGGAGAAGGCATGGGCATGGGGAGCCTCCCATGGAGAAGGCATGGGCAGCATGAAGCTGCCAGCACCTCCTCCATAACGAGGGTGGAGTCTGAGGGGCAGTCACGCACCACCCCATGGTGAAAGTGACCAGGGCAGATGCCCCTCAGGCGGTGCTCTATTTATGGTCTCTCTGCCTGTAGTGCATGGGCTCATTGCCGACAAGTCGCTCTTCAGTCCAGCAAAGATTTCACTTTAAGGGAGAAACACAAAAACTAAGGCAATGGAATGGGTGCGAAGCAGGCTAGGGTCCGAAGGCTGCTACAGGTAGATTCCCCCTTATCCAGGCATCCAAAATCTGGACTATTCCAAAATTCAGTCAAGATTTTTTTTCCAGTGTGAACTTTTAGCAGTGTGAACACTAGAGGGTCTTGTGCTCATTCCCACATACACTGCAGGTACAGGCTTGTAAGTTCTGTGCTGCGCTTTGTGATGTGTTCCTGCACAGAAATAGTTGAAAATTGTCCAAGAGACACCCATATTGGTAACAGTGAAAAGAGCAAGAGAGAGCATTTCTCATTATACGGATGCAATTATTCTGAAATGCAGACAAATCCAAAATCCAGACATCTTCCTGTCTCAAGCAGTCTGGATAAGGAATACTTCACCTGTACCTGTATTTTAAGAACAGGTATCCATGGGGGATGCCTGTACACAATTTTAAACATTACAATTCCTAGGATTATTCAAAATTCTTTGTGTACTGTAACATTTCTTTTCAAATTTGTATGAATTTGCATAGGGCACAAAATAGCCTGGCACCGACCCTGGGTGTGTCTGAGGGTGCAATCCTAACCTGGAGTTAAGCCGGCACAGTTAAGCCAGCAAACTTTGGCCAGCACAAGGGCCTCCGTAAAGCACGTTTGGACCATTCTCAGAGTCAGAGAGGATGGCTCAGGTCTGTGTGCTGGTCTCTCTGACTCCGAGAGTGGTCCAAACATACTTTATGGTGTCCTTAGTGCCAGCCAAATTTTGCTGGCCTAACTGTGCTGGCTTAAATCCAGGTTAGAATTGTGCCCTCAATGATGCCTTGAGTCTGGACAAATGGCAGCTCTGCTCTTCCCAGGAATCTGACACAGGGATTGGGGGCACCCCCACAAGTCTTTGAAATGTCTCTTTCCAATATTAAATTTGACCATCTGGTGGGTCATGACTTCATGACAAATTTTCTTTCACTCCAGGGGTTCTGGGAAGGCATCTCAGACTCCAAGCTGCATCTTCCGCTACATGGTGGGTCATGACTTCACGGTGAATCTTCCTTATCCCAACTTTCAGGGGTCTGGAAGGGCATCTCGGACATCCAGCTGCAGCTTCCATTGGGGCATCAGGTGGTGGAGCTGGTGGGCTTCCTGACAGGCTCAGGCTCCTTCTGCCTAGGCTCTCTGACTTTGGGTGGTGGCAATGAGAGCTACCTTTTCCTCGTTCACTCCCAGTTAAAAGGATGAAGCGGGGAGATGGGCGTTATTCATTGACTACACCTGCAATGAATTCTCCATTCAACGAAGTGCTGCTGAAAGAGCAGAGTGAGTCCAAGGATGTTTTTTTTGGCAAAGGAGAGTGGCATCTAGTGGACACAAAGACATGCCAGGCATTAGAACTCCAACTCATTGATGAGCAGAAATGAAGTAAAGCTGAGGAGTGCGGAGAGGCTTCTTCCACCAAAGGACCCCTAATTGATGCCATCAGCTGTGAAAGGGGCTCATCCCTCCAGATATAGGAAGCGATGTCAGGGCTGATGTAGCCACAGGAGGGACCAAAACACGGCAGGCATAATGATGTCATATCTATGACTTCTGTGATGTCAAATCCCCCACACCTACAAGGAAAGCAGTGAGATAGGTATGAGGGGGGTGGCACTCAGTGAGCGCAGCAAAAGCAGGCAATGGCTGCCACTTACTTCCTTCTTGCAGCCTTCGTCTTCCTGCAATATATCTAGCAGAACATGTTGGTGTAGTTTTGGGTGATCAATAATGTTGCAAAGACAAGACCAAGGACCATGTCAACTGATGTGCGAATGTAAAGAAACCAAGGATCCTCCATTCCTCTGAGGTCTCTGACCAAGGGAGAGGCTGTTCATCAGTCCACATCTCCCTTCTTCACTGAGTACCTGTTGGTGGAGCCATAAGCCTGTTGCACAAATGGGAAAAGAGTAAGACACTGAGGGCCATGGGGAAGCAGGATCTCCGGTCTTCCTTTCTCTTGAATTCATATCTTTCAATTACAGACTGCCACACACATTCTGCTGTGGTTGGATGAGTTTGGGACACCCCAGATTTGGGGGCTGTTTTTCACTTGGGGGAGGTTTTCCCAGAGAGGCTTCCTTCTGCCTAGGCTCTCTGACTTTGGGTGGTGGCAATGAGAGCTACCTTTTCCCCGTTCACTCCCAGTTAAAAGGATGAAGCGGGGAGATGGGCGTTATTCATTTACTACACCTGCAATGAATTCTCCATTCAGCCCTGAATGAATTCACCCCCTTCTTCATTCACTTACATGTCTGAACAGTTCTAGAGTCACAACCTGAGGAATTCTGGCAATTCTCCTTCGTGGTCCTTGGATCTAAAGCTACTTCTTACATTCAGCATAGAATGCTAGTGGGCAGGTTTTTCCTCCTTGAGTGACATATTGACAGACCCTGCATGGAGACCCCAAAGTTAGACCAAGACTTGTCTTTCTGCCCAAATTGAGGCTTTTCTCTTACCTGAGAGAGGTAAACCAAGCAGAAGTCCCAAGGATGGTGAAGAGAAACAGAAACAAGGGTTGCTGCAGCCCTGAATGAAGTCAAGGGAGGGCATGTCCATCATGAGCACAAGCATGATGCTACCTTGCAACCAAAGAGCAAGAACTACTCTGGCAGTTTCTGGACCAGAACTAAATCCACTGACATCACAAAGAGCCAAGCCCTGATTGGCTCAGGGAACCTTTATGATGAAAACACAGCAGACTTCACAATTAGGCAGGAGCATCATACCATAGCTATCACCTTCACACCACAGCTATCACCCCTACCCTATTCTGAGTATGGTGGTTGGGAGGATTACTGGAGGCCCAGACACATGCCATACTTTCCTCTTCAGGGTTAATGGCTTAAAAAAAGGGTTGTATTTGTTCTAGGAAACCCTGAGATGCTTCTCAGGATTCCTTGATGAGAAGACCAGTCAAGATGGACAGTTCCCTGACAGAAAGTTCATACACCATTGCTGATTTTGGCCTGTGATGTGTATTAATTCTTTGTTCATGTGACACAATAGCATGACCCAGTGGGTGAATCAGTGCTCAGAGTGTATCCCAGAATCCTTTGCAATGTGCAGGAGTTCTGTGACAGATCCAAAGGTGTTTTGTACACAAACATCCTTTTTCAGATGAGTGAAGTGTGTCTAGTTTTAGTTCAAGGGAAAAATACCTTGAAGCAAATTTGGTCAATGTGTCCAAGCTGATTGGGAGAATGAATGTCCCATTGCCTCTAACTGTGGGCTGTTTCACTTTTCATATTCATTCTGTATTTGTCTTGCATGTGAGCAGGTGGTTTGGATGACCCCTTCCCTCCTCCCAATATAATGTGCGCTAGAAGGGGAACAAGGTGCATGATGCACTCATCTGTCTATGATAACATGGCCAGTTTGATATTGATATTCAAACACAAATAGGTTGCAGGAAGAGTCATTTGGGGAGAGAAAATGTTATGAACTGAATGTCCCATGTGTGTTAAAAGTGTATACAGTACCTGTCAGCTTGCTTATTCTATTGGTTCTGCAGATATTCCATGCAGTGAATGAGTGAATAGGTGGGGAAAATGGAGATAAAGAAACTTTCCCAGGATCCTTCTATTTAAAAGATAGAAAAACTATATTTGCTTACTAAAAACCAAATAAGCATAACCTGAAATTAGTACACTTACATAAAGAAGCATCAAGTCAAGAAATTAGGAATTATATAAGAGCATCAAGTTCATATCTCCATCCAGTGATGCACCAGTTGACTCCACTCTGCATAAGTTAAACCTATTAAGTTCCTCTGTATGAAATATTCTCCACATGTAATCAATTGACTCAAGGGGCATTATATGAATGTTCTGATTTTTGAGCTAGACTTCTATTTTCTAAAGAAATTAAGAATGTCCCTGATTCAATAAGCACTGACTTGAGCTGAAAATTGGAGCAATATTTTTCCCCATGTTGTGTTACAGCCTCTTCTTTAATGCACTCAGGCCCAAATCCTAACACACTTTCCAGCACTGACATAGCTGTGCCAATGGGGCATGTGCTGCATCCTGCAGTTGGGAGTAGAGACAGAGGCCTCCTCAAGGTAAGGAAATGTTTGGTCCCTCACCTCAGAGCTGCATTGCCTTGCTCTGGTGCTGGAAATGTGGTTAGGATTGCACCCTCAGTAACCTTTCTATCCTGCTTATGATGTAAACATCTGTAATTTTGACAAAAAAAAAAACCCATTAGCAGTATCAGGGCAGTACCATTAGCAGTATCAGAAAAAAAACTTCATTATCATTAAAATGAAGAAATGTTTAAAAAAAGAATTCATAAAGCGTTTTGATAATTATTACTTTTGTAAGTGGTAATTATTTTGAGACATAGAAAGCCTGGAAAATTGCAACTATGGAGAGAATTTTCCTCACTGTGTTCATGATGTGTTTATCACTGTTTATCACCCTAGTGATATCACCCTAGTGTAGTGATCCCTGAGCGATCCATGTTATTACAAACTGGACTATTATTTTCTCATTCCAAAGAGACCAGGTAAAGAAGTGTGAAGTGGGTAAAGTAATCAAACGTAGCATGAAGAAAATAAAATAAAGGTGTCCGCTGTTGCTACTAACACAAACGTATAGACTCTTGTTAAATCAGGAGAAAAATAGGAGATTGGAGGCTTGTAGCTAGTAGAGTCATGGTCTTTGCGGTTCGCTAGGTTTAAAGCTACCCATATATGCTCATGTATAAGTCTTGTTTGAAGCTTTTCTCCAAACAAGAAGGAAGAGAGATGAAGGTGCTTATGGAACTTGTAGGCTTTGCGAGGAATATAGTACAGCACATCCATAGCAGCAATGGCGGTTGGAGCTGCTCCATGTGGTATAGGGCAGGGGAAAGGTAGAAAGGAGGTGGGGAAAGGCTGTTTCAGGGTGGTGGGCAGGAGAATGGCAGTTCAGGCTCAGGAGGGGGCAGAGGTGGTGGAGGAGGTCCCAATGTATCCCAAACCCCCATATCTGGTCAGAAAACCCCCCATAAAGGGCTTCTTGGACTTTCTCCAGTGATTTCACTGGCACAGATCCAAGTAGCCTCATTGAGCAGGTTAGGGCTCAACATGGGGTAAGGGAACAAACGCTACCCAGAGAAGACTCCAGCCTGCTCCGTTCCAGTGCTGGATACAGCATGGGCCATGCGGCCTCACTGCTTCAAGACTGGGCAGCCCATCCCAGAACAAGTTGCCCACAGGTACATTTCTACAAGCAGTGTGACAAAACGAGATTTGGGGAGGGGGCACGAACACTTGCCAAAACTAATGGTTATATCATAACAAAAATATTTTATTTCTATTGTCTTTACCTGTAAAATATGAGGACTTCTCTGGGCCACTCACAGCCCAGTCCTAAACTGCGCTGGTGCAGCAAGGTTGTATGGCCTCCCCTGTATCCAGCGCAGCTTAGGAGCAGGTTGGGGTCCCAGTATGCCCTATGAGGTTACTTCAATCTATGCCTACTAACTAACTAACTAACTAACTAACTAACTAACTAACTAACTAACT